>OMLP01008213.1:12686-40335 GCA_900302685.1 Spondyliosoma cantharus | reverse complement strand
AGAAACACTCAGCAGTCCATCACAACAGTGAGGATGTTCTGCTGTTTTTGTCTCCGAATCAGAGGCGACGCTAAAAACAATTACTGAATCATTTCAGGGAGAGATGATCTTCCAGAGAATCCAGTAATGAATTGGATAGACTTTGTGAAGTCAAGTCCTGAAAGATGAGACGAGCAGGAACAAAAAAAATAAATATAATAATAATCTTCACACAGAGTGAAAAACCTCACAAAGGAAGGCAGTATAGTGAAGATATTGGAAATGTCTCTCCTCTTCATTAAATAGATGAATCAATTGAAACCAAGTGAAAGCTATAACTATCTATTGACTGTGGCTATGTAATCCACTTCAGTCATGGAGTCAGATTGAACAAAATTTGTGGCCAGTTGTGGTTAATATCAGCCTGCTGCCCTTAAAACAGCTGAAATACGACATGCAGGGTGACAGGAAGCTGGAACACTGTAAAGTGAACCTGACCTCTTTAATTACTAACACAGCTACTAGTCAGTCAGCAGGACTTTCATCTTAGGCGTCCCGTCATCCCAGGGGACGAAAGAAAAACACAAACACAGATCCTCACTGAGATGTTAACAAGTGACAAACTGAATCAAGCTGTGACTACCACAGAGCGAGTCCTCGTGTGCTTTTACTGAAGCCCAAGACGACGTCCTCAAATGCCTTGTTTAGTCCACGACCCAAATATATTCAGTATACTGTCCGAGCAGAGCGAAGAAACCAGAGCACATTCACATTTAAGAAGCTGGATTCAGAAAACTATGAGAATTTACTGAAACCAATTAATAAATTATCAAAATAGTTTAATGACTGACTTGATACGATTACTGGATGGCTCCTCGGCAGGAGGAGGGCTAGTTAGCTGCTAGCTGTTAGCAGAGGCCTGTGGTGTGTTTGTCAAAGGGAGGCTAACAGCTAACAGAGCCAACAGAGCTAACAGCTAGCAGAGCTTAAGACACAGCAGCACTGAGATTTTCTGTCCAGAGGGAGCTGAAGGGTTAAACAATGAACTACAGTTTAATGTGACAACACAACAAATTTACAGTTCATAAATGTACTCAGTTACTTCAGCTCAGTGCAGTTTGAATGCAAATACTTATCATAAACACAAAGTAAAGAAACAACACTTAGCTTTTGGGGCTGTTTACATTCACGTCAGGACTGTTACAATAGATATTCAGGACAGTGGTGAGAAAAGTTAGTCTTGATTTTAGGTTTATTAAGGAAGAACTGAATGTATGCAGAGCGACTACTCCACAGTTCCAACCTTGAGTGAGGGAGATTTTTTTTTTTTTTTTATCCTGTATCTTTCAACTATAAAAGCTACAAAAGAACCTTTACTCTCCACGTGTTTTCCTCTAGATGAAGTATCTCAGATGAATCTTACCGAGCCAGAATTCATCCTCCAGGTTTCCAAAGCCGACCCGATAGTCACTCCACTTCCTTGAAAAGTCTGTCAGGCCGTTCTGACGGCGCTGGAACACCTGAACACCAAAACGAGACGATGTAACAAGATCAGATCACTCGGTTTTATCAAACTAAAATAGCACAGACGACTCAGTGATGTGATCAAACCGGCATTCTGTGTTTCATTCCATCCGACAAAATCCAATTTTTTTTTTTTTCCTTTCCTCGGCCTGACACACTTTCTTACATTTGCACTTGACAAATGTGCTATTAAAAAGGTATTATCGCCATAGTGACTTACAATCCAGCCTCCTTCATCTGTGGTCATGTCACAGTACACCTGCACACCCTGGCTGGGGTCTCGGTTGATGTAAATGGTGTAGACGCCGCTCAGCGTCTCTCCGTTCAGCAGGTGTTGGGCGCAATTCTGAGGTGTTGCAAAGAGGCGACTCCCTGGAGATAAACAGGGACAAGTTATTTTTTTTTTTCTATCTTTTGACTCAGAATTGTTGAAGAAGCTGCATTTGTTGATACTTTTACATCGACAATGGATTAAATGCCTTCGTGTAATAAGCTGCTTGTAGGGACAAACCCATGGAGACTTTCCCTCAGCTCTTTGGAGAGTTCTAGCGTCTTTTCAGCTCATTGTTCTGCTTTTTTTGAGCTCAGATTTTCCCTGCTCTTACCAGTCCGTTCACAGCAGGCAGCTGTTAAATCTGAACCGCACACTACCTGCCCTGCACCAGACAGCATACAGACAAAAATAGCTGGTGAACACAGTGGAGCATCTCACCCTGAAAGAGCTAAAAGTAGAGTGAAAATTCATCAGGCGGCCAGAAACATGACACCAAATGAATGCTAATGTTGCTCCATATGTGCTGGATGTGTTTATAAGCAGCTAAGAGGTTTGCTATATCAACTTAATAATGCGAGACTATTCTAATAATATGGTTACGGCTTGTTCTGCTGCTCCAATGTGGCCAAAATGTAATTTAAACTAAAGTAAAACTGTAATCCTGCAAAGCTTTCATTACACAACCTGGATAACGATATGTACGTTGGGCTTGATCACATAAATCTAAGGAGATAAACTACTTCATGATGCTCTCTGACCCTTAACTGATAGACAGCACACAGTTCAGCTGAAGGGTTGCAGACAGCCACCCTGCAGGTGCAGCCTTAACAGGAAGTCTCCCTCAAGATGCTACTAAGGGGAGGGGACATGAACATTGGGCCTGACTCCGGGGACCCATTATTTTGCACCTTCAGTTATGGTGACAGTAATGTGTAATGCACTGTGAAGAGGAAAAAAAAGAATATCTGTGTGGCCGAGAGAACTCACCTGAGCTTGAATCAGAGAAAACAGATACATTGTGTGTGTGTGTGTGTGTGTGTGTGTGTGTGTGTGTGTGTGTGATATACCTGTAGTGAAGGTAGTGGAGACTACAGCGCTGGTGTCGAGTCCTCTTGCAGCCTGGAGCTTGACAGTGTACTCTGTGGTCTCAGCCAATCCCTCCAGTCGAATCCACGTGTCCTCTGAATCTAGGATCAGCTCCTAGCACACACACGCACGCACACACACAGGACAAATTTCATTCACACACAATTTATGGGAAGTTAGATAAAAAAAAAATCCTTTTCTGAAAGAGTAATAATTTAATATTTACTCACTTTAAACCTCGGGGTGAAAATCAATTATATTAGAATCCCCGAAAGTCGCTGATAAAACATTGACTTGAGCTTGTGAGTTTTACAAAGATCTTTAGTATGGCAACAAAGAAAACCTTCACGCTATTTCTGTTCAGGAAACACATGACAGTATGCTTCGTGCTCCAGTAGCACAGTATTTATAGTCTGGTAAAAGAAATAGGTGAGGTTTATTTTATTTTATTTTAACCACATAAACCTGTTATTTTCAAGCATTAGGAAAAGATTGTAACTGATGTCATTGTGTTGCGGTGTCTTTGTCATGACGCAGAAATAAAAGGGAAATAATTAGCAGTAAAAGTTGCTATTCCACTGACTGTTAGTGTGGCTGTCTGTGTCTTCACATGTAAAAAGTGATATTGAAAAAAAAAAAAGAGACACGGGTGGCAACTAAGCGGAAAAAATGAGATAAAAGAGCCTTATCGGACAGCCGAGCTGAGAAGCAGTCAGGAAACAAACATTTCTATTTTTGGCGAAGAAGTCATAAGGGTACAGTACAGTTACTTCCCTTTGTTTTTTCTACAAATCATCTCTCATTGAGCCAGTCTTAAGGAAGCCAAGATGTTTGACCGTCTTTGAGGGAGAACGTTCTCTGACATCACTTTCGTAAAGAGGAAATTAATCCAGTTGAAACAGAGATGAGAACTTGTCTATGCACACATTTGTGTGTGTGCATGTGTGTTACAGTTTGCCCTGGATACACATTAAATATGAACAAGTAAAAATAAAATATTCAGACAGTTTGAAGGAGAAAAAAAAAAAAAAAAATCACACATTTCCAGGCAATGTGTCCATGTGAATTATGCAGGGGAAGCAGCTGGTAAATAGTGTCTCCATCTCCAAGGATCTGACATTTTCCCACCAGGTTTTCAGGGTCAAGAAAAGATTTTTATTGCGAGCGAGAAAGCCCCGTCTCATCAAGGATAACACACACCATCATACACGCCCTAATTATTGCATGGCTCAGTGGTCGAAAGTGCTTCATGTGTATTTACCCTTGTGTGCGCCTGTCAACGGGGAGATCTTTATCACTCCAGGCGTGAACATAACCAGCCGTGATACTTTTGCAAACTGTTAAGTAAATGTTAATCAGCTAAGAAATTAATCTCACAGCTACTTTGTGTGAATTATAAAACATCAGTTATGTCTTTAAGACGGGAGGCTGGCTGAACAGCTGTAAGTCTCGCCGATATGTTTAAGATTTCAACCGAGGTGACGCTGCAGCGTGTTTTCAGCCAAGACAGACCTCGAGTGTGGAGACGACACGAGGAAAATTCTCACAAGGACCACTTCAGTCTCAGTCTGCAGCGATCGTTTTTTTGCTCCGAGCATGAGTGGCATGACTCATTTGTTGCTGAACTCTATGAATTCAAAATGTGACACTTGTTGAGGACAGCTCACCGCGGGGAAAGAGGATTTGAATAAAATAGAACATGACCATAAGTGCAGAGAAGAAAAAAGAAATGGAACTGATTTCCAAATCTTCCGAGCAGGTTTGCAAGACCTGCCGAACTTTTATTCATTTCTTCAAAGAGAATTGGTGTTTCACTTGCCAATTTAATGGGAAATTACTGCTTGTGATTCACAACAAATAACATGTAGGCGGTGGACTGAAAGTCTGCAGTCTAAATAATGTTAATAATTAGAGATGAGCGAGTACATCATTATCTGTATCTGTACTCTGAATGGGTTTAATCAGGATATCAGAGGCTGTTATTATTATTAAAGGGTAACACCTCCAATTGTACGCATAACAGTGTTTTTGCAGGTCTTGGGGACTATTACTGCAAACATGAAAAAAAAAGAAAATAGAACAAAAAAATTTTCACGTATGCAGTTGTACTTCCAAAGACCTATACACACACCTTAATGTGAAAAATAGCTGGAGTTATGATTAAATAATTGTACAGAACAACTTTTTTTGAAACTTGTAAATTGTAAAAAGTAAATTGTATATTGAAACATTTTACACAGATGAGTACATTATATGTTCCTCTCTGCCACTCGAGGAGCACGTGGATGCTCAGTAAACAAACTAAGGCTGGAAACTGTAGCTAACGACAGCGGACCAAAAGTGTTTTGCTTGCAGTGGTTTTAAAGTGTAAAGATGACATCAGAACAGACCGTCATCACATGTGTATCCAACTATTCAAGCTGTTTAATGAGATTCAGCAGCGTAGCTAAATAGCTAACAAGCTGATGTCAGCAGTGCACATTTCCCAAAGACATGTTTGTAATTTAGACAGCAAGGTTTATCTATAAGTTAGATATGACGGAGACTTAAGCAGACTACTGTCTCGTCAGTACGACCATCTACTGTATGATGGACGGCACAACAAATGTGATTGGGTCTACGAGAGCAAGCTCTTTGTCAACAGTGCTAAAATATGTGGCGCCATAATGAAACCGAACAGTATCAAATATGACTTTCTCCCTTTTGGGTGCTGATTTGTATTCTGTATGTTTATGTATTAGGCAGATATAGAGGGGAGAGAAAAAGCTTTAATTTCAGTTTGATTTAACATGCAAATTTATGCAGAGTCTCGGAGATGGCATACAAAATGTTGATTTAGTATTGCTTGTGTGTAAATGCCATAGCTGTTTCTTAAGGAACAAAACGTTGTTTTGGAGTGAGGATGAAAAGACGGGTAAATAAAGAGAGCGATGTAAATAGAAGTCTGTATTTAAAGAAATGGGGTAATCTGAATTGTTAGTGCTGCTTTCTTTGTGCATGAGTGACACCCGATGGTCAACCACACAGCAGTACACACATTCAAGGTCAGTGTGCGTGTGTGTGAGTGTGTGAGAAAGAGGCTGGAGATGAATCATCATTTCATCAGTATGGATGTGCGTCTGTGTGTGTGTGTGTGTGTGTTTTGACTGTTTATAAGCTCCATGCCCATTTGAAGGGCCTGTTTGTTTGTAAGACACCTAATTGCCAATAAAGGGAGTATTTTGCAGTGCATCTTGGGAAATTGTTCTACTCAATTCGTTAACAACCGTTCCACACAGCTCCTGCTAACGTGGTTTATTGCCATTACTCGGCCATGTCAAAAAGTTTAATCAAAATAAACAATATGTCTTCTGAGACACATTATAGTAATATCTCCATTAGACAGGCAATTTCACTGCATACTCCCCCTGTGTGTGCTTCTATCTGTGAGTGTGTGTGTCCCCAAATGCTCGCAAGCTCCAACATCAAGGGATTAGATGATTGAAAGATAAAATATGAATTTTCAAGTGCTCGGAAAAGTTGTGACTCCGCATTCATTTCCTCTTTCTGAACATTGTTCATCCCGGTGTTTAATGAGTTGATTAAACCGGGAACATTCTCTACTTTTGAAATCCGAAGGGGGCGTTTTAATATGTTCTACAATATCTGCAGTTTCTATTTTCAGGTATGTGGATTAAGAAAAGAAATAAATGAAAAAAGTAGTTTATCTCCCTGACACATTTGCAACTCTACTCGACAGGATTTCCAGAACCGCGAGATATGGAAACACATTTTGGCTGCAGATAAAATGTTAACACCAAGGAAACACAGTATGTGTGTGTAAGAGTTGAGGCGCCAGAGTTCAGATGTGTGTGTGCTACATACCTTTCGGCTGCCGTCAGTTGACTTGTAGGTGAGCATGTAGTTGTCGATTTCTGCTATTGGCGGTTGCCAGGAGATGAGAGCGCTGCGGTGATTCACCTCGCTGGCTGTCAGGTTCAGGGGCGTGTCCATGGCTGAGCGAGAGAGAGAGAGAAAACGCAACATTCGCAATCGATTCAGTGTAACAAAAGAAATGGTTTCATATTTTTTCTTACACCAACAGTGTAGTGCAAGTCTCAAATAGTGACTGAGGACCCCCTTTTGCAAAACATGGTTATTCATCATTTAAACTCATTGTGTTTCGGCTTCTCATAGTTGGAGTGAGTGAGTGCGTGCCTGATGTAAGAAAACTGCTGTTACTGTACATGTGAATATATATTTGGTGAAGAAAGTACATACATTCTGTGTCAGGTTCTTACGATTTGTGTGGTCGGAATCGCTTTGAGAATACTAAATAACACACATTCTTCTTCACAAAACACTTTTCAAGTCAAGCGTTAAGATACTGTCGAGGCATTTAGGCAGAAACAGCTCTGTTCTTTTGATTGAATTATTCAGCGTATGCAGAAGTTATTCAAAGGTTGAATTCACAGCTGATACTGTAGCTGTGTTTTGCAGAAAATGTAAAAGGGCAAAATCAGAAAGGGGTCAACTGAGTAATTTCGGTTTTAACATTCCTCACACGAGATCAAATCAGTTGAAGCCGCGGCGTTGCTACGAACAATGGAAACGGGCCAAGTGCACTCTGTGCCGCTCCGCTGAGAGTCTCCACAGCATGCCTTGCCGAAAAAAAAAACCCAACAACCCACCAATGCTTCACAAAATGTGCTGTAACATTTTCCTTGAGAGAAGCTTCAAATATCACTGATGACAAAAGCTCACATTATTCTCATGAAACTTTAATTCGGATGAATCATGTGGAGCACAATTAGAAATAATGTATTTAAGTTATGCTATTTGATATTGTTAATCCTTGACGTATTTAATTGTATTATTTATTATCTGCAAAGTTAAGAACAAAATACAAGTATTTTTTTTATAGAAATGATCTAGATGGCAATAAAACAAACTGTGGGCATCCTGCAGGCTCTTGATCATCGACTAGTTAATGAACACAGGCTGTGGCTGACTCACCATCGGGAGAGATGTACCACGCAATAACATCAGCAGCCGCAAAATAATCACAGCCACCGTGTACAGGGACTAAAATCTGGGTCCCGTAGACATAAATCAACAAGCTGGAAATTAAACCCAAAATTGACCCACGGAAAATCTGCAGGGAGGCAAAATGATCAGGTTGTCTTTGCAAATTCACACTACCACCCCCCACACACACACAAACACACACACCAGTATGGAGTTGACTGGCCAGAACAGCGCTGGGTGACAATGACCCAATATTTTTTGATAAAACCTCAGATGCTGAGATTAAAGCGGCTACAGGGAACTTTCATTTTTTTGTTGATTCTGGCAGCTCCCGTAGACAAAAGAGGTACGAGCGCCCCCAACTCCTTTTTAAAGGTCTTTATTTGGCCAGTGCATTTGTGTTAGAAGCGAGAGAAGAAGGATGCAACTCGTTTTTCAGTATCATTTTCTTTTTTTAAAACACAGCTGTTTGCAGGATGCATGGTAATTAAATAATTATCTATTTGTGGCTCTGTAAGATTAATAACTGTAAAGGAAAGTTTGTTTTAGTGCCGCACCACCAGACTACAGAGCAGCTTCTTTCCTCAGGTTGAGACTCTTCAATCTTCAACCATAAAAACAGTTTTATTATATGAGTTATACAACCCTGATAAGACTGAATACAACCTGGTGTCAGGCATTAAGAATGGCTATAATATCATAATGAAAACAACCAATCTTCTTGCTGATGGTCTCATTTGCTTTCCTATAAAGTTAAAGGTTCCCTGGAGTACATTTAAATAAACTTGTCTAGCTAATGTAATCTGGTATGCCAGCACTGCTGAAGGTCATCTTTGAAATAATTTTTCTTTTCTTTTTAAATTGTTCTGCCACTTGAACCACGAGTATTACATTATGCCGCCACTCCGAATCAAGAGTCAGAGGATAAATTTGACGTTAATACAGATTTTTCTGTTAACAAATCAGATAGAGAGACCAAGGACACGATGAAATGCCACCCTGTATCTCAATAGTCAATTACATTTCTTAAATTCTTTTTTTCCACTTCTATGGATAATGTTGCAGTGTGCAGATGGACAGGACATGTGGCATTGTGATAACATTATATCCATCGTGTCTTAACCCACTTAACCACCAGAACATTCGTTATGACTTCCCTGTTTGTAGTCGTAGATCTGTTACTGAAGTAAATGGTGCAAATGTGAGGGTTTATCTTTACACATTTGGTGCAACAGTGAGTACTTACAGCAGCAGGACGGTGTATAGAGGATTTGACTCGATATAAACTACAGTGGCCGCAGTAATTGCAAAGAAAGAACGTGTCATCCAGTGCAATGTTGAGCCTCATTGAGGCACTAATAGTTTTTGGAGAACAATGCAGGTCTATGACACAGAGGGATGAGCTATTTTAGGCTTTAGCCACATGCGCAGTACTTTGTCTTTTTTATTGGTTTTGTTGATAATGAGAAAAATATTGGCGGGCTTATCCTTTAAAGCACGAAAACTAATGACACGATCGATAACTTGGTCCTCAACAAGGGATGACGGCTGTAAACTGTATATTTTGTAGATGAAGTAGAGATTAATAACAGGACATCGTTGCCCATACGGTATACTATGAGCGCATTCCCTGATGTGGTAAAATCTCTACGTCAGTAAACACTAAATCCCCACAGGACTGAGTGAGACGAGCGCTGAGACTCTTTTTCTGTTTAGTCACGGTATATCACAGCCTCAAATGCATTCAGGCCCTTGATCAGCGAGCCCACCCAAGTTTTACCGCACATTACATCACACCAGCCGAGTATATTCATGGTCCCCGCGCAGCTTTCAACAAGGCCTGATTATAGTGCCTTTGTTGATACTTTAACCACATCACAAGGAGATTCACCTCAATTTCCCCACCTTACATCACCTTTTTTTTCAGTCAATATGTGATCTACCGATATGGCAGCGGAGGCACCGACACACTCTGACCCCATTTTACTGCCTGATAGAAAATAGATGACCTTCTATTTGGAAAAAGATCTGTTTCCTGTAGTTACATCATGACTCTGGGGCACATTGTCAGCCGGTCGCACTCGGCAGCGCTCTGTGTTAAGAGAGGCAGGGCCGCCGAGTGCGCTGTGCAATCCAACGTCAACGCTGTGAATCGGAGATAAAGATATCTGTTACATGACAGTCTCTTTCTGTGATTCCCTTTGTTTGACTCCTCTGTTCTTTCCGCTACAGCGAAACAAACACAGGCTTCTATAAACGGCTTGAACTTTTAACTTCTCCTGAGGACTCGAGGGGGCCGAGGGCTTAACTGTTCGCTAAACATCCAACCGTCGATTGAACCCATAACTTTGCGCGTCGCTGCACAGATAAAGGAAATCAACAACTCCACACCCCACTCTCCGTTCTTTTAAATCCTGGCATGTGTGCGCATATGGTAAAATCGTTGACAGCTCGGTAATTAACAGCGTGTACCCGTCTTGATAACCTCCTGAAAGATGTGGGGAGCCTTCAGTCGGAGACAGTGATAGGCAGACTTCACACGGTGCGACACGGGGATTGAGAGGAGATGGGCAGAGGAGGGAACAAAGAGCATTTAAGAGTGAGTGCAGTTTGAGATAAACACAGGACATTCTGCATCTCATTTCTGCTTTTTTTCCTCCTTTTGTCTGTTTCCATCCTATTCCCACGTCAACCTGGGGTCTTCCTCTCCTCCCTCTTATCTCCGTTCGTGCTTCTGTTCCTCTCTCCTGCTCTCCATCCTTTGTCCACCTCCTCCTTTTCCTCCTTATCTGACAGGCTGCCATTCCAACTCAACGCGCCAGAGAGTGAACAGAGTTTATCTTTTTGTTCTTGTCCTCCCCTCGACTTGATGAACTCTGCTGCTGCATCATGGACGCGTGGGGGAGGAGGGGTGGAGAGATTTTAATTCATAAAGATGGAGCAACCACCCTCATTCTGCCCATCTATCCCCTCATTTCGCCCAATTAAATCCATCTCCTCGTCCTCCTCTCCCTCTCCCTCTCTCCCTCCCAATTAAACCGTCGCATTGAGCATGTCCATACAGGTGAGCAGGTGCCGCCGGAGTTTCCTGGCAGCCCCGACGCTCTATCTTCAGAGGCGGAGGTTTGAACAATGGGATTGAGATGAATAGGTTTGGCTACATCTAATGTCTCATTAACACACGGTGTAAACAATGCGAGAGGGAAGAAAGAAACACACACACAGAGAAGCAGATGGGAAGGGCAGCATGGGCAGCGGCAATTTGTTGAAGGGAGACAAGAGGGAGGAAGTTATTAGAGTGGATATCACATCTCTATTCCGATTTGCATGTGAATGATTCCTTCTGGAGGAGGTTTAGGTAATTCGTTTGTTTTTGGGGAATCTAATCCAATTCAACAAATGCTACCGGGATAGACCACACAGATGGAATCACGGAATTGAGCATCTTTTTACGGTATTTTAAGTCCAGCGGAAATTAAATCAAAACCTGAGAAACTTTTTTTGGTTTCGTATGATGTCGTCTCCTAGTTTTGCATCAGTTCCACGGGATACAACAACCCTTTTTTTAAAATTTACCTTTAAATTGCCTTTCCTACCTCAGCCGCCTTTTCATCAAACCCTCAAAAATGAACACGCATCTTGTCCTCCAACGTTCACCGGGGAAAAGTGCACCGTTAATGTCAGTCTACCGGCTAGATACCTAATTATCTGCTCAGCTGCAGCACATTAGACAGCATGAAAACGGCAACCTGCAGATGCCACCTCAGTTGGATTGGACTCTGGTGTGGTGGTCCTTTCTCTTCAATACCACTAACAACACTCTGTCTAGTCTTTGTCTTTACGTTGTCTCTCATTCCCTACAGTGTAACACCGGTGCTCTGTCAGCCGGTTGCTGTCAATCAAGCCCCACCAGCTGGGTGAGATAAAAAGAAGCTTTTCTGATATTTCCCCAGGGACCTTTTATTGCCTTGACCGTGTTTCTGACTGCACAGAGGGAGGACTAAATGTTATCTCAGCTGGACCTTAAGAATACACAAGAGCCTTTAGTTACAGTAGCACCGTGGATAATATCATTAGAGCCGAAACAGGCCAGACAAACCATAATTAAGATTTGCTACAATGGTTCTTCCAGGCCATTCCGCCCCATCGTGGCTCTGCTACACACAGCGCCTCCAACAGAGTGTGGGCTGGATTTCTGTCCAGGGAGCCTCGGAACCTCACAAGACCTCTTCAACCATTCTCAGTTGTGGTCACCAAAGTTATTACACCAAAGTAAGGTTTAGGAGCAGAGGCCAGGCCTCTTTGCCATCCAATTTCCTGTCCCTATCGACATAGGTGCGTCTAAGCCCTTCCTCACCGGTCTTTATTCCTAAAAAACTATTTTCTGCTTCTCTCCAGGAACCACAGGGGCGACAATGAAGCTACTACCTGATAAATTAAATTAAGGCATAAACCTTCAGTTTTAAGTGAATTATTATGTATAAAGTTATGGGGAACTTCCACATAAACATAATATTGTTAGGTATTTATTATTCATAAAAGTAGCTGCATTTCAATGTGTTCTTCTGGCTCTTGTAATAAATCAAACATCGAGTTATTTTAATTAATACACAACATCATGACTCAACATCATCTGAAAACTTTGCATTTAATTTGACACTTTCATTGAACTTATGTAAAAGAATTAGGCACAAACTAGACATGAACGTAAAACTACAGCCATTATATAAAGTGTATATTCAATATGCTAGAATGGATATTTTCAATGATGTCGCAGAGTTCCAAACAGTGTACGGGAAAACAATTAACAGCACAGACTTTATGGGGACGCAAGATCTTAAAAGTACATTAAAGTGTCAAAGATGATTCAACTGCCTGAAGAATGAAGATTACCTCTCTGTAATAGCAGCACTCTCAGCACTTGCTGAACAACTACCAGCCAGAGCCCAGTGACGCTGCCTGCAGCACGGATCTCTGCTGCTTCAAAAACTCGCCAAGCACCTCTCAGCAAGTGGGCTCAGACACATCTGAGGGAGAGAAAGCCCGGTGCTGCAGCCTACAGGCTTATGGAGACACCCGTGGCAAAATCCCTTATTTTCCACCCCTATAGCTTAAATATCAGCCTTTGGGGAGCTGTCTTACTCTGTGTTGAACTCTCGAGGCATGGAGGCCAGACAACAAAACAACCCTCAGCTGTGGTTAAGAGGCTTGGGAGTCAACAAAAAAAACTCTCCCCCCACCAAGAAAAAAAAAACAAAAAACGAGTGGTTAAGGCAGCCTTAGTCACATTTTATGTGAATCCAACTGGTCCCCTTTCCCCTTCCTTCTCTCTCTGTGCTGTGTTCATCATGCATATGGAGAAACCATCCTTCTCTAAAAGGAGTAAAAGTCAAAACGTGACAGAAGGAGCTTTCACTGACCCTTCACCTCGTGTGCAACACACGGAACAGGAAGACTGGTAAACAACTCCTGTCCACATGATAATATTCTGTTATCATGCAACCTTATAAGAGAGTAACTGCCTTGTGTTGAAGACAAGCAGGGTTTCTACGATCGGCTGTGTTGTAGTATGTTTTGTTGACTCAGACCCAACTTCTCTCCAGGAAAGGTGTCTTTCAGCTAATTATTTCCAACCTCACCACAAGTCTCAACAACACCTATCTAATGGAAAAGTTCAATCAGCTGGCATATCCTACAGTATGTGCAAACCACCGACCTTAACGGCCCATTTACACCAGGTATTAAAATAAGATCTGTATCTAGGCACGTTATCCGGATAGTAAATCATCTGATCTTTTTTTTTCTTTTGCATTTACACCTGGTATTTTTGGCACACTCTCATTATCCTAACTGAGATCAGGTGTCTGACCTCCAGTGCAAAACTTGCAATGAGTGATTTGAGGTGGCAGCAAATCCGACCCAGACTCCTTTCATAAATTAGTTTTTGAGCTACGGGGAAACTTTGTAAAGACTGCCAAACACTTTTTTTCCCACAAATTCTTCAGAATGTGTCCACTACTTGAAATTCTGCAAATTAAGTTATTTTTTTCTCTTAAAAATATTCTCTCAGTTTGTTGTAGTAACAGGGTGTAGGCTACTCTGTGACTAGATTAATTGCAAGCCTTGTTAAAGGCAGATCAGTTGCACAGATGAGTACACAGTTTCTAACTGGATATCAGTCATCTCCCGACCATGTTGCTTTCATTCTTACTGCAGTTATATAACATACAGTACTCTTCTGGGGCTTTCATGGCACAGAATACACATATAATCAGTATCTAGAAGTGTGTCTCTTACAGTCTTCTCACTTGCTTACTCTACATTTGAACGACAACCTGTATTTCACAGTATGTTGCCTAAAAACAAATTGTGCACAAATTGTACAGATTGCATTTTAAGCTACCTAAGCTCCCGACACGATGTGAGCCAGAGTGCATATATAGATCACATCCTAATACCAGATGTAAATGGAGTCTTAGAATCACATGATCAATCTGCTCAGTGCAAAAAAATACAAATCAGACGACTTTTTAAATCACATCTTTAGACTTCATTTAGTCTGTTTGAGTGATTTACCTATTATAACAGGATTTAAAATTTCTTGTTTGAGTTGTTTGAAATGAGCTTAATAAATACTGCAACGCATCTATAACCAGTTACTCTCACATAAGCAGACAGACGGAGAAGTGAACTGCAACTCTAAGAGTGAAAGTCTGACAGAGACAGAGACAGAAACAGAGCAGCAGACGTGTGGTGAAAGACTCACCGCCAGACTAGTTGACCAAACCAATCAATGGCCTCATCCTGTCTCACAGCCCGCTCGCAACGTGACATTTTCCACTGGAGCGGAACAGCCAGAGACAACAAGCTGTGCGAACTGAAACAGGCTCTAATATTTCAATTAGGAAGTTTAATTAACAACAGGGGGAAGATTCCTCTGAAGTTGGGGGTGACTGACGCACCCCCTGGTTTGACATGGCATCATTAGTCCTGCGGGGCTGAAGACTTCATTGGTGTGTGTTTCTTTGATTGCTGTACGTACATGGGCCCACATAGGACACAACTGTGTGGATGCTTCAATGGGAGAAAGACACTTGTGTTGTAAGTTTTTTGAATAAAATACAATTGTCCTAATGTCTCCAAAATATAGAGTAAATAAAGAGCGACATCAGTGAATACAGTTATGCAAATCTGAATTTGATCCTGAGATGTAAATAATGCAAAGATACAGTTGTTGATTAATAACTGCATTAGAGGTGCCACTTTGTTATTATGTGTACGACACTTGTTCGTGTTTGTCCTGTAGTCGGTTTAATTCTGAGTAAAGCAGACATCTCGCAGACGTCCTTCAATCGGTCCTTCCATCTGCAATGTAAGAATGTGACCGTGGCGAGAACAGATTTAGTCTGTTAGCAACAAAGGCGAGCATTAATCGCTCTCTCGATTCAGTGAGACATGGTATTCAAAATCCTTGTCGCCTTCACTCACTCCATGGCGACTACATCGCAGCAATATCCCAAATTCTTTCTTTTATATGACAGTCTAACCAGGCTTTTTCTGTTTTGTGTTGTTCTGTGAAGAAGCTGAGGTACACGACGCACTAGGCAGAGCATCTGTTTCCAAATAAGGAACACCTTAAACGGCCGGGAACATTTGTTTATGTATGAGTTACTATACATGTACAGCACTGACATGGTTGTAGGTAAGCCTAATTTTCCCGAGCCCCATTTATGTTTTGAAGTCCCTGCAGCTCAGAGTTTGTATCTGTTCCGAGCAGTTCGTCTCTGCTGCAGTGCAGGACAGGTAGCTCCGCTTCTCCCCGGGGGATTAAGAACTCCTCTGCTGACTGAAAAGTTTTTTGTTTTTTTTTCCCCTGCAAGAACTCTAAAAAGAAAACAAAGTTTACAGAGCTGCAACTCAGCTAAACTGGAACAATTGCTTCACCCCTAACTTTCCTCTCAATGAAGCACTCCGTGAAGGTGAATATAATGAGAGAGGTGGGTCACGTGGAGATGAAGCAACCCCGGCGAACAGAGAGTTCACAAGTTCAATCCTCATGACAGCTTGTGTCTTTGACCATATCAAAGTTTCCAGCAAGGCGCTGACCCATGTGACTCATGTTAACTGTGCAGTGAGTGTCACACAGCGATAAGGGATCAAAGGTTTCAAAAGCAAACTGTGTGGGAAAAGCTCAAACCTGTAGAAAGTGCACTGTAAAGTGACCTATACGAATAAGAAAACATTTACCCATAGAATACCACAAACTACATGTTTATCACCTGAAACTCCACCAATCAATAAAGCATACAGTGCATTGTCCTCAAACACCAGCAATTGGACTCTTCTCCTGGAACAAGCAGTGATGCTCTCAGATAAACAGCCCCACACCACTGGATATACTCGGTGGAAATCTAAAGTAATCTAATCAGCACATGTAGTACTGAAGAAATGATTTGTTATTATATCAAGTTGAAATATTCAACAACAAGAATGGCTGCTCTACCAGTCAGGCATCCTCTGGTGTGCTGCAACCACGCAAGACTAATTGTCTCAGTTCAATTAAAAGTAAACTGTGTCAGAATTGCTGTTTAAAACATTTTACACAGACTTTAATCGTCAAAAGAACGTGAATAAATAAACAACTTTTTTGACATTATGCATTGCGTTGCAGGGATGTCTTCTGAAGACAGCATGCTAACCAGCTAGCCGTCCTATGTTGTTAAACCAATCTGTGGCTCGAGGGAGGAGTATGAGAGTTTAGCTCAGATCTGGGTTGGAAGCCAAGTGATGCCTGACTCACTCTCACTCCTCTCCCGACCCCAGTTGATCCCACCTTGTCGTCATTGTCACCTAAATCCTGGTTGGAATAGCTTTAAATCACACTGTCTTCAAAACCTTTGTGCTCGTGGTGTCACCAACACTTCCCCGGTGCAGTGAGCTCCCAGTCCAGGCAGAGTCACCTCATAAGACGGCTACCTGCACGGCTCATTGAGCTACAGTCAACAGCAGTTAGTGGTTACACTAGTGATGCGCTTGCTGGTCCTTACTTGTTTGGAGTATGAATTCAAGAGGTGGCCAATTCTTAGGTATGAAGGTTATCATTCATCGTCCATCATGGACTCAGCGGAGGAGTTATTACTCTGCAGCCTGCCAATTTTCGAGCCACCTTTTTGATTGAAACTAATATCGTGAGTATAAAAAAGATGAGCATGTTTGGAAATATGCTTGTCACCAAAAAAGACTTCCATCCACAAAACCCTCCAACCAGCTGTCACTTTTCTAGGTTGGTTATGATGGTGGACTGCATGATACATTGAAACTGATTATATGTTTTCATTGTATTACTAAGTTGTTGTTGTTTGCGCTGCCCTTTAGTAAACCCCAGGGAGAAATGCATCAGCTGCATTTCACTCATTCTAACTACTTTAGAAGTGTTGTGAAGCCATTGCCCTTAGTCAAGGACAATGAGAGGAGAATTCATAATTAACATGCACATTTTTTTTTGCTTTGAATGAAACCAAGCATCCCAGGGGGAAACTCTCCTACTGTGAATCGACAGTGCGAATCCCTGAGTCACTGTTCACGCCCGCTGTTCTGACTCCAGCTGAATGAGACAAACACTTACGTGTTTGGAGGTTGGTGATGACGGTGCCGCTGGTAAGGGGTCCTTTGGTAGCGTAGAGGGCTACAGAGTAGCTGGTGCTCGGCTTCAGGTTGGATAGCTGGTGCTCCTGCTTGTTACCTTCCACCAGGAAAGTGTCAGCTGTCACTGAAATACAGAACACACATATATTAATGTGTTTACTACATTCACACCATCTCATACATCGTCTGTTTTTGGTTTTGTCTAAACAGAATACATTAAATTGTATGTCTTTGAAGTATTTCTTCACTAATTATGCTTTTGGGGGCCACACTATAAATACATTTTTCTCTGAAGTACTCTACATGAAATATACGACTGGGAAAACTTCACCACTCATCTTATCTGAATGTGTTTCTAACAATCATTTGAAGGTGAGTAATACTTCTGTCTAACAAGGTGAATTCCATTAAATTGCCATTAAATTACCACTTTATATTTTTAGTCAGAAGAAACTGCCTCTGATTTGACTGTGAACAAAAATTACTGATGAAGAAAACAATGGTGTAAAATGAGAACAAGAGTTTTAATAAAACAAGTTAATATAACTGATCAAGTGTCTCAGGCTCACTGATGGGATTTCGTTACGTTAGATGTTTGATTGATTGCAATAAAGTTGAGAGCTGCATTACGTGACAGTGATGCTAGTGAAGATATGGACGAGCCATACATCTACACTAATAACCTAGTTTATATGAAGTTTGACTGACTGATACCATGATGGTTTGGGTTTTATGTGGGTGTTCCTGGTTGCCATTAAAAAAAATACTCTACTCAATGAAATATGAGCTTTTATTGACCTTGATTTAATACACTGACACTCAAGGGGATTTGTCCACAACTTGCATTGCACTTCTCTAAACCATGGAGGAGGCTGGTTTCCAAATTTGTGTCCAGCATATAGATACTGTCTGCGTTACTGTTGGGGTCTGGCAGCCGTCCACTCAGTCAGGATGCAATTTACACATTGACTCCGAGAGCTGAGTAATACAGATTCCTCTGGATAACTCGAGGCATGGCTTAGTCAGTGAGGTCATGTGCAAATGAGAGAAATATGCTTCCCATTTTTTTTGCAGCCGATTTATAAGAATCATGGAGAGAAAATAATGGTTGACATCAAGTGTTAAGCATTTGACTGGTGAATATAAAAATAAAAACACACTTTACAGAAAAGGCTAATGACTGCTAACACATAATGATGTTTGTTTAACTGATACGCTGCCTTTGAATTTTTTTATACTTTCACATTTCAGCACTCCAGCCTGTGTATGTCAAGTCGATTTGAGTTATATCTACCCGCTGTGAGTTGGCAGCCATCCACTTGGTTCAGGGAGCAAATTATAAGTTGACTCTGAGAGGAGCAATATGGTTATCTCTTACCTATCTGGATATGGCTGTCAGACAGCTCAGACATGGCTCGCATCAGAAAACATACAGCCGTGTACAAGCTGCACTGTTTGTGTCAAGGCTTAGTGGTTCAACCAAGCATGATAAACAGTTCTGAAAGCAAGACAAATGGATCTATATTGCCTCCGAGGCTCACACCGAAAACCTGTCACAACTCCGCACACTGCACCTGAATGACCTGAAACTAATCTGCTGATTATGCTCTGACTCTGCAGTTAAATCTTACTGCAGTCAACGCTATGACTCTATAAGATTTCAATCATTTAATTGTGCAGAATGGGGAAAGAGCTCAGCGTCAATAACAAGCTGTTAAAGTAAGTAAATAATTGCTTGAACAACGTCTCACACGTCCAAGGTTGCATGAAACACAATCATGACTCAAGCGGACGGCAGGGGGGTAAAGGGGTCGGGATCCTGTAAAATTAGTGAGGAGGTTACTTCAGTGGTGCCGATGTGAGAAGGGCAGATTATGAGCTGAGTTTGTTCATGATTTGCAACTGTGCTGTAGTCACTTGACATCCTAGAAATCCAGCTCTCACCGACAAAAAGGGCGTTGCGGTGGGTGGTTTATCAATCGATCCCTTTAGTTGTCTCATAAACAGCGAGTGAATGATGACAGGAACTCACCCTGATTGTGTGTGAGGGTCAGCACGTAGTTGTCCACACTGGAGAGAGGGGGGTTCCACCTCAGCAGGGCTCCTTGTGGGGTGATGTTGAGAGCGGTCAACTCAGCTGGCATGTCCATCGCTAGGATAACAACACGGCAAAAAGATAAGCCCAATGTATTCACAAAAACAACGCAAATAATCAGGATCCACTACACCGATTTGATAAAAGGATAACTGGTTACTTCAACTAGACACACAAGGCAACATGGTGGTTATACATGGTGGTTTTATTCGTCTTTTTCTCCGTTTTACTATGATCCAAAACGAAGATAAGCAGCAAGTCTTTTAACAGAATTTTACCAAGAGTACTTTTGTCATGCTTTACTATGTTGAAATCTACCTATAAGTCCACATAAAGTGACCTGAACCTGATCTAGATAACATTTAAGAAGCTGGAACCAATGAGGTTTGTCCAAAAAAGATTGATCAATAATTTTAGGATGGTGTACCAACTGATTGGATAGCACGACTGGACGCCTCTTCATATACTGCATATGCATTGTAATGTTGTGCATTGTAAAGAGGGCAAAACTATCTTACAATAATCATTGTACATCTGGCAATGCTGCGCTGGACAGACTCGTCACAAAGCAAATCTGTCACGGACACCCTCTTCCACACATCATAGCTACATCAGCTTGTTTTCAAAAAAATGTGGGTAGATTTGTAGGCAACTCAAAATATTGTTGTTTTTTTTGCTTGAAAACGGACCAAGAGCTGGAGCTGCCCCAACTTGGATGCCTCGCTCAGTGCTATGTCACATTTTTGTTGCTCTGATTGGTTATAGATCTGTCAAATTGTGCCCAGCGGCATGTTGGCCTGTGCCCGTTTATAACGCCTCTTGGAAATCGAAAATGAACTGAGAGGTTCCAGAATAACACGCAATTGTAAATTCTTCACCACATAACCTGCTGTCCTAACCTTCTGCCGGATGTCACATCCGATTAGAAAAAAGAACATAAAAAACATATATATTAAAAAAAAAAAGCTGTTTGACAAAAACCCACTTTGTCTGGACGGTAGCTGTTTTGTCTCCGCTCCCAGATATTTTGGAAAATTACATGAATTTCTACATAAACGAGGGAGCTGTGTCATTGTCGCTTTCAAATGCAGAGAGGTTGTCATTATCTACACAGCGGATCGTGGTACAATCGCAGAGGGACGTAAAATATCAGTTACAGCTCCCAATTTTGAATAGCGTACTATTCAAATAATACAAAGAAAGAAATATCATTCAACAATCATCATCAGTTATAATCGTAGGAGCCAAGACACAGAAGAGCTTTGCATTCATGCTGATTAATTCTGACTCTCTATGCCATTTTGATCACTGTTTCTTCAATTCTTACAAACATCAAAGAGAAATTATGCAGTCAAGAAAGCTGCAGAAGGTCTCAGTTATTCTCCCGAGCCTACTGTTTCCCCACCCTCTACCTAATTTCATTCTCAGACTGCTGGACATGGCAAAATTGAGTTTGAATTTAATTATACCTTTAACCTCGGTGTTTCAACCCCAATTTCTCCTCAGGCATGTTATTTTGGCACGGCAGAGAGCGTGGCAGGAGAACACAGAACACCGCATGTGTTCCAAAAGCTCTGCCCAGATGAGGTAATTAATATTGCCCTGCCCTCATCAGAATAAAAAAAAAGGAATGCCGCTCATTAGCGCACTGAAGTGAGTTTGAGTCTTTCTTATCGCTCCGATAGATGAACAAACCCGATTAAAATCATTACTTTAATTGCAAAAAGGTTTAAGTGAATTTAATGGACGCTTGCCAAGTCAATTAGATTGGCAATGGAGATAAAGTAGAGATGGCCAAAGAAGAAAAAAAATAAACAGGTCATCCTCCTTCATCAGGCACAACGATAATTCAATCATCGGTCTCCATCTCCTGATTGCACCAGTGAATCACAAGCAGCTACGTCACGCTCGGATCTGTGTCTGAAAGTCAAGCTCCAGCGCTTAAGATCACATTTGGATTAAGGGCGAGAGAAGAGGTTTTGAAAAAAAAGGAACAAAAGGCTGCTCTGGGATTACAGTATGAGGCCGTGGCGATGCTGATGGGAAGCTCCGCACCATTAATCCTGGAGTGTCCACCGCCAAAAAAACACTGTATTTACACGCCTTATCGCCACCATCTATCCAGGAATACAGGAAAGCTGGACATTGGGATAATGAGCATGTGCATTTGGCAGCCTCCAATGGTGGAAACCCGCTGTTCCAGTAACACACCGCAACAGTGATTACAGAGAAAATCACAAAACCGAGACCCAATAACAAAATTAAGCATGCGCAAACAATAGTATGATCCGCCCACGTTGCTCTAAAAGCTGAAAGCTGGTTGAAATGAATTCATAGTTCTGTTGTGCTTTTAAGGATAATTACAGTGTCTGCCAAGGTTGTGTTTGAGGAGGTCAAACAAGCAGAGTGGTACTTTGCCAGGTCACTGCACTTGAGGGAGAAAATACAATATTGTGAAAACTGTACAGCTGTCGGGTTGAATGTTACAGATGACTTAGAAATGATATGTGAATCAATATTAGACTGTTTTTGGATTGTTAATTTTTTTTGATTGCTCGGAACAAAAGATGATATGGATCAGAAATAGTGATGTTTATTTTGCTTTCATCTGTATCTTGCTCACATTTAGTGAAAGCTTCATTACTGTTATACTTCAAATGACAAGAAATCACATTTAAACGTGTAATAATAATAATTTAGGGCTGAACACTACGTTGTTGTCCAGTGACAAACATCTGGTAAGTCGAGTCTGACAATTGAAGCTGTGGGTATAAGACATTATTATTTTGTACAAATTGAATGCTGATTCAGTTTACAAGCCTGCAAAGAGCTTTGATTCTGCCGTTGATTTTACGGGAGAAAATTAGGCACATGGAGGTTGCGGTTATGTTTCGAGAGCGTTATTGTTGCAATCAGGAAAATGCGTTCAATAGAAGTTCTTCCTCGCTCGAATCGAGGCTGTAAGGACAGAGGATGTCGTTCACTGCACAGATTGTAAAGCCCTCTGAGCCAATGTGATTTGCTGTGAAATATCAGAAAAAAACTTGAGGAAAAAAATGAAACTGACCATTTGTTACCCGCTAAATATTGTATTTTTAGAATGGCCTCGCTGCGCCGGTTGGCCACGAGGTCAGTCTGCTTTGTGCTGCGTCTTTGGTCTTTATGTGGACCAGACTGCAGCAGGCAGTACAGTTAGAGAGACACAGTCTGCCATTTAACTCCCCAGTCTATCTCTGCATCCCCTCCCAGTTTTGTGGAAGCTGCACACAAAAAGCCGGTGATGAGTGTGAGTGTGCGCTCCAAAATAACCCCACAGCCACACTGGATGTGTTTGTGGCACAGTACTAACACGGAGCAGCCATGAAAACATTTTACCTGCTGCACCAGCTGCTTTCATGCCGCATGTGGGCCGTGTTGCCTTGTAGCAACTGGGAAACTTTTCAATGATTTTGTATTAGAACATTTTCAGCGATGGTAGAAAATGTGTGCTACTACATTCAGTATAAATCTCTGAGAACATTTTTTTATAGGGTTAATTTGAATTCTCTGACTTCTCTGAAGTGTTCAGCACCTGAACCTGAAGGGCTCTTTCCCTTCTTTTGCCAGCACCTCTGCCCCCGACATCACTGGTTCCTCTGAAATGATCATTTAAGCATCCATTTAAAATAGGAGCCTTCCTTTTTTATCTTGTCTCAACATAGCTGGTAGAAAAAAATCAAACAGGTAGGGAGGGACTTTAAAGGTCCCCACCGAACTTCTGTTTTGGGAAGAGGGATATATTACCTGGGGTCCCCGACACTTTCCTAACGAGCGCCCTCCATTAAACAGGCCTCCACGCAGTCCATTTAATGTCAACCCTCCCAAATTCATAGTAGATTAGCACTACCTGCTGTGGTGACAAAATTAAAAACGGCTCCTCGCTTTGTCATCCCCTCTGATGATAATTGATTACAGAGAGGAAGCAAGTAGCAATTGAGGCGCCATTCAAGTCATTACATACTTGGCCAGGCAACGCTGGATTACGTTCCCAAATCCCCTGTTTATGTATTGTTGTTCAAAGCGGCATTAAAATGTCCCTGGTTGTGCAGGAAAATGTTGTTTTTTTTTTACCATTTCTAACAAGCTTGACTTTGGAGTTATGTTCTTTTCAGGCTATTACAGGGCCAATGGCTCTGCTCATTGTAAGAACACTGGAATTGTTAAAAAAGGGGGCTGATAATAAAGAATTGGAGGGGAAACACAAGACAGAGATGAGCATGAGAGTGAGAAAAAAAACTCTTTTGGCTTTCTTTTTCTTCTCAGTAGACTCTTTAAACCTGACTTCTTCAGGCGAATCAGTTCTCATTGGCATGCAAACACACCTTTTGCTCTACTCTTCTCCCGTGCTCTCCTTAGCTCTCGATTTTCTCCCACACAGGCACCGAAGATTATGCGTACAGCACTGGGAGAGTGCGTTAATCTTAAGTTAGTGGAATTCTTTTACACGCATGTGTGTGTGTGTGTGTGTGAGAGTGTGCGCAAGTGAGGTTTTTCCTGTATAATAATGCCGCACTAAGTTATGAGCTTCCACCTTTGCAGAAGAACTGGGGAGATATAGGGGGCGAGAGACACCGAGAGAGGAGATTAAAGAAAGAAGGGATGAAGCAGTGAGGAAATAGAAAGAGGATGGAGGAGAGAAGAATGGGAGGGACAGAGAGAGGCTTAACAAACATACAGACGGATAGAGGTGAAGCAAAGAGATAAGCAAGGAAGGGAAGTGGAGAGTGAGATGGAGTTGGGAGTAGGTTCCCAATTACTGGGTCACGGAGTGGACAGTTTCATCTACTGCAGCAGCAAAGATTGCACCTCCTGCAATGTCAGCTGTGCACTTAGATTTTGCCTGATGCCTCTGTGTGTGTGTGTGTGTGTGTGTGTGTGTGAGAGTCTGCTGCTCTTTTTAGCACACATTTCCAAACACGCAGCCGTTATTGTTGTGGGAAGAACAATCGCTCCGCAAGTCTCGCAGAGGAAGAGGAAGTCTTCATTCACTTGACGTGGCAAACATTTTGTCTCCCTCCGCTCCCCTCCCCGCTGCCGCCCACTCACAACGGGACATTTATCAAAGACTCGCAGTCAAAGGAGAGCGAGGAATGCGGTGCGACTTCCTGTTGTACGAGAGCAGAACATTACAAGAGCACAGCAAAGGTAGATCACACTGTTGAGTCCGGAAAACAGCACAGCAACAATGCAACCCTACTGCAGTAAATCCTCCCTTCGTTAAGGTCATAATGTGTCAGAGAGGTGTTGATTCAACTTTATGGTCCGTTTGGAGGCTGTAGTTTGTGGTGCTGTTGCTCTATACTGACAGGTGTCCCTATTATTTGGTCTACCCGATTTTTATCCCTGAGGGAACAGCTTCCACTGCACATGCAGTATGATGTTTGCCTTGTAGCGGCCATGGTTACAATGAGCGTTTAAACCCTGAAACTGTGGAAGAAAGCAGCCTCCCAAACCAACAAAACAGAGATGCTTTCTCCAAACAAAGATGCTTTCTCCAAACAAAGCATGTTCTTTTTTATCCTGCTTCAGTCCATGTGACTCACAAAGGGCCCGATAGGAGATCTGAGACAGGATTTGGTTTTCCTAGCCTGGTTCAGACCTCAAAACTGTCGACTGCATCTAGAATTTTTCAAGCAATGTGTTTATTCAGGAGAAACAGCCACATCAAAATGGCCAGACGATAAGTGTGAATGGCACGGACACCACGGCACAAGTCGTTGTGAGTCGAGTTTCAAAAACGAAGCTGAAGCTGAAGACTATGTAACGCTGCTCATCATTTGCA
Source organism: Spondyliosoma cantharus (assembly GCA_900302685.1). Classification (NCBI taxonomy): domain Eukaryota; kingdom Metazoa; phylum Chordata; class Actinopteri; order Spariformes; family Sparidae; genus Spondyliosoma; species Spondyliosoma cantharus. Next base: position 14,904 of record OMLP01008213.1, on the reverse strand, counting down.
CTTGCATTTGTCTTGTCATAATCAGCTGACTATGGCTGTTTACTCTTTCAGTTAAACCAACCAGATTATACCACAGTCTTCTTAAGCCATCATAATGTAAATTGCCAAACTTTAAATCTGTTCTCATCTCTGCTGCTGTCGTTTCAGTGCATTCACAATGTATCTCTCCTCATCCAAGCAGATATGAGCAAATCTCTTCATCCAATCACCTCCGATTCCATCAGGGGGGATCCTGGTCCACGTACAGCTTTATTATCCCCTTAAAATACTATAACATCACGCTGGGGTCTAATTGCCAAAGACTATTCCTATTTCCCATCTTTATTGCGCACATGTCAATAAATACTTGTTCATTGTAAATCGTTGTAAGTCTCGCCTGATTATGTACAAGAATTATGTTGCAGTTGTTTGCCTCAAGATGCAGTTTACATTAATGTCTGTCTAGATTCACACATGGAAATCATCATTGTTTTAACATGTTTGATTACAGTAAAGAGTTTCCCGTGAGAGACATGCTGTCTTCACTCAGAGAATATTTTCACAGAAGTGTACAGAGGACTGACAAAGAGCTTTGCTACACAATGCTACGAATATGGATGTTGCTTCAAAGAAGCTACAAATTCTCAAAGGCTTCATACAGAACTTCAATCCAGCAGCACCGACAAAATCTAATCAGTTGATCATTAAGTTCCGGTGGAAGTTTGTGTCAAGTTTTTAAAAAATCTATTCAAGGCGTTCCTGAGTCGCATTCGTGGGTTTTGGGACAGGCGGACAAACGGACTCCAAAGATATGATGCCTCTAACGACTGCTGTTGGTGGCACAGAGGCATAAAAATGTATCCTTAAACTGAGGCATAGATTACCTGACCTGATCCTGGTCGGACATAAATCTAGAAATGATGTCCCTGTTGGGGTCGGCTCAGTCACAGTAGTTGATACAGTGCCTTTAAATTCTCTGTTGGGGCCATTATTTCCCAGCTTTGTCCTGAATTTCATATCTACAGTATGATAGTATCACTTATTCTCAGGCAAGCGCAGGTCTAGGTCTAGTTTCTAGCTCACTTCTCTTCTGTCATACATGCTCCTAACAATGGTCCTGGATCGACTCCTACCTGTGAAGACGGAGGTGCTGACCACTTTGCTCTCCTGACTCCCTCTGACAGCGTTGAGGCTGATCTCGTATTCTGTTGCCGGGAACAAGCTGGACAAGGTGTAGTTTGTCACATCGCTGTCAATCACCACGCTGTCCACTCGACCTGCAGGAGGACATCAGAGAGAGAGGCCGACATCAGAAGTGCTTGCCGTCACTCTGATCTTACATTTTCTTTGTGTACGGGGAATACGGCTTTGCCAACTGGCGTGTGTGTTTTTTTTGCATTGCAGAGTTAATGTTTAATCAAGACAGAATTTTAATTAAAAATTCAATTAAAATTCACTGATAAAATGCTACAATTAATTAGGTGGAGCGGGGTGTGTAACAAGGTTCGCTGCTACAAAATATCTTATATCAGAGGGACCCGCAACACCAAATGCCATGTTCATTTAACTGTAACATAAAAATGCAGCGTGTCGGCGTGTCTGCTAATATAATAAATACCTTCTTGTTATAATGCAATCAAACACTTGAGGGAAGTTAAGTAAGGAAGGGCTACCTCTGGCTGATTGGTAGGACAGCTTGTAGTATTCAAATGGAGCCAGCGGTTTGATCCAAGAGATGGTCACTGCGTCTTCGGTCACGTCCGACACCGCCAATTCTTTCGGTGGGTCCATGCCTGGAAGGGAGATGATGGGTGAAGGAGTGTTAGCACGGGGTCAAGCGGGAAGGGGAAGGGGAAGATCTTGCTTTCACAGTTTCCAGAAATTCTTATGAAGTACAACTGAAGTGCATTTGGAGGTGTATTTATGAGGTGTTTCCTGAAGCAAGTTCAGTAAATTTACATGAAGATCTAAAAGAATCAGTGCCCTTGAAAGTACTTCAGTGCTCCTTGCTTAGTCCATATTTAATCTCCTCACCTCTTGATCACATTTGCATAAAACAGACCTGTCCTTGGTCTCTGGAAGCATGAGCATGCTTTAATGCAAATTTGCACAATAAATAAACACCATCAAGAGATATTCCAGGAGAAATCCGTCCAGCTAAAAGAAAACAATGGGCGGTATTAGCATTGAAACTGAGCAGGGCTTACTCAGAGGAGATTTACCGCCCCCCCCCCACTGA
>OMLP01008210.1:9683-19728 GCA_900302685.1 Spondyliosoma cantharus | reverse complement strand
TGTTTTCCCGAGATAACGATATAATTAAAAGTAAGTGTGTGTGTGTGTGTTTGTGTGTGTGTGTGTGTGTGTGTGTGTGTGTGTGTGTGTGTGTGTGTGTGTGTGTGTGTGTGTGTGTGTGTGTGTGTGTGTGTACTTGCCCTACAGGTTGTGTGCATGTGTTTGTTTCTGTGTGGCAAAAACGTACAGCAGACTGTACAATAGATGCACATAGAAGGGATCAATGATGTGACCACCACATTGTGGGTAGTCCCAGATTGGTTATCTGGCGCAAAAACTGGCTCTGTTTCCATGGAAACTTTGTCAAGACAGAGTGTAGTAGTACATTAGTACCAGGAAAAAAATACCTTCAAATACCTCAAAATACATTCAGGTACCACAAGACCATACCATAAGATTTATAACACTCTCATGTGCATATGTTCAATGTACGGGTTGGACGTGATTAGCTTAGCCTAGCATATAGGTCACTAACAGGCGGACTGTGGTCCGAGTCCCGACCCAGACTCAGCTTTTCTAGACTTTACAGTACTGGTTTGGCGGATCTGTAAATCCACTGACCAATTGCATGCAAGTTAAACCATCCCACATGATGCTAATCAGCTAATCAAATCTGTGCATTCCAGGCAGTAAACATTGCGACTCTGAATACAGGCAGATGGAAAGAGATGAGAAGCGAGTGACAAACAGAAAGACGAGTGAACGATACAAAAAAATAACTACACATGGCACTCTCTAAGAAGAGAAAAGTGGACAGCGAAAACAGAGCATTCATCCCAGAATGGACATTCATGTTCATTCAGCTCTCTGGAAGCACAAAACCAGTCTGTCTCATACACTCAGAGACAGTGGCACTCATAAAAGGTGTCAATGTGAAACACCACTATGAGACAAAGCACAAAGTTTTGACAATAAATATTGTGGAAATGTTCTTTCTTTATTTGATTTGACAGTCAGTTCTTGATTAAATGCAGACGTTGATAAAACTACGAGACTACTTCAATATATATCACACTAACTCATTATGATGTTCCGGACCTTTGCTTGACGAAATTGTCTCTAACTGGACCTATTTGAATTTTAGTTGAATAACCCTGGCCTAGCATAAAGCCTGGAAGCAGAGGGAAACAGCTAGCGTGACTCTTTCCATAGGAAACCAACATACAGACACGTCTAAAGACAACCATCTTTAGTGTCCCATCTTATTTGTTGAATCAGTACAAAAGTAAAAATGTCAAAATGTCAAGTTGCTGAACCATCCACTAACAAAAAACCCAGTAAAACTGCAAATTAATGTTTTTACATTTACTGGAGACAGTATAGCACATCAAGGCTGCCATAATTAATATTTTTTTATAATAAGAAAGGAGCAAATTACATCTTGTATGTGAAAGGGGTCACTTGTAGTGACGAACACACAGATAATTATCACCTGACTCTGCAGTTTTCCTCTCGTTTTAGCATCTTTCAGCTAATTGTTTTGGTTTTACAGCCTGCAGCGTCTCTGTTTGTAATTACTCTCATGCACACCTTGTTCAAACATCTTAAAGCTCTAAAAAAAAACAGCCATGTGCTACCTCTCTAGCACCAAACAACAGACAAACAAAGTTAGTGCCCACAGTGGAGTATTTAGGAACTAACGAGCCAGATATTTCGTTAAGGAGATGGTGGAGACCAAAACAACTGCACAGAGACCTCTTAGGTCTTGGTCACATTTCTAGCTAAAGTTGGCTAGTTCCATTCCATTCTGTTTTCTGTTCAGCATTTTCCCTCACGGGGTCGCGGTGACGTTGCCCCCTTTTTCAGGGGGATTGCTGGAGCCTATCCCAGTTACTCGAAGGCCAGGGTACACCCCTGAATGAGTCGCCAGCTCATTGCAGGACCCTTACTGATGGCAGAGGCTGTCACGCATTGTGCCAACTGCACATCAGGAGCAATTTTGGGGTGAACATGTCTGCTGAACAGGCCGACTGTTTCACAGCAGCATGGATCTTTCCCTGTACCTTTTTACTCACTGTCTGATGTTGGCAACAGAAAAAGTCCAACCAACTATTTCCTTGTGAGCTCGTTGATGAAGTCAGATGAAAAGCAAAAAAATGAGTAGTGTACATTTAAAAGTATAGAGTAAATTTATATCATATCTATCATATTATCAGTGTATGTAATATGTTAACATAGAGCAGTTTGGTCAATGCTTTGTTAGCCATTCTCTGCTCTATCTCTTCTTTCTCAACCCTGCTACCCCTCTATACCCTCCACCTTTGTAGTTAAAGAAATTACTTTCTGTCTTTCTGGCCTACTCAAGCACAAGCAGATGTGTAGGTGGTCATTGTCAGTGCACAGGTAACAAAGACAGGCAGGCAGGAGGTCACAGATGTGGATATGAACAGTGAGCATGTACACAGAGAGGCACTCTGAGCTGGACAGCGGGATGGGCAGGTTGCAGACTAATGGATGTTTGAAGTCAAACAGAGACAGAATAATTGGCAGGCAGGTGGACAGTAATTGAGTTGGTCTGCAGTCTATAAAAGGCATCAGTGTCATCACATCGTATGAAACTTTTATTTGAACAAATTATTCTGCATCTAATCCCCTGTTTTTGTGCCTTTTTGAAATCATATGATTTATAGGCCATATAGAGAAAAATTACACCACTGGCTCACCTCCCCGTCACCCCCCAACCCCCCTTTCCACAGACACACCTCCAGCACAGCCCCCAGTGGGTGAGCACAGGGAGCGGGTGATGTAAGGCAGAGGTGGAGAAGAAGGAAACAACCGCGTCTGAGGTTAGCCAGATGGAGGAGAGGGAGAGGGGTGGACGCACAGAGTGAGGGAGTAAAGGGAGAGAGGAGGAGAAGGAGGGAGGGGACAGAATTCAGCTCATGTGGGCAAACTTACCTTTGTTTCTTTTTCTCAGCGTTGACAGTAAGGAGAGACATCATGGAGCAGCCTCAGAGTGGTCACAAATGCATTTATTTATTTTTACTCAATTATGCCATCTGTGCTTTATGCTGCTGATCAATCTGTTTTTCTATTTATTTGTTAATCTGTGTGTCTGACTGAATGAGTGACTCCTTGTTTTTCCTTAATAATCGGTCTACATGGAAACAGAGTCATCAAACCAACTCTATAAGATTTACCACAACCTGGCCAGTGCTGTATTTTTGGGGCTGATGCCAATATTGATCCATGACAACAATATATTGATTTATTAATATTCCCTTTTTTAGGTTTTTTAAGTTACTAGCTACTAACATATAAGTTACTTAAGTAGTGAGTAACTTCAGAAACATAATTCTTCTGTAAATATTATCAGTTAGTTATATATAAAAGTAGCATTATACTTTATATTATTTATATTATTATATTATACTATGTATTTAAACATAACAGAGTTGAAGTAATGATTTTTCTCAAACACAATCTATGATGCATTAAAACTACTCTGAAAAGTACAATAAACTCAAAAAAGTTACTGAGGTACATGTAACGGAGTATATGTAACTTTTTACTACCAACCTCTGGATATAAGATAACTTTAAAACTTAAACTGTAGATGTCATTGAAATTTAGATAATTTTCAATAATAATTATGAATGTAACTACAAAACTATATTATAGAAACTTGAATTTCAAACATATGTAAAATGCAGCCTGTGTAGCATTTATTGCTGTTTTAAGGATCAGCAATATGGCCTTAATTTAATATTGCAATGTTTTTAGGCCATATCATGATACTTGGTATGTATCTTGATATTTTGATATCTCTTCAAAAGCACTTCATACATTTTAGGAGTGAGCAACAAAATCAGAAATATCTTTGATCAAAAACCTTTATATTGATATTGCAGCAATATTTCAGGGATGACTGTCCATATTTTCACAAAATGTTAACACATTGAGATTTTCAATAAGTAATCAACAGTAATGTGGATATAATAACTATTCAAACAAGTAGAATAGTCTGGAGAGAGTAGACAGATCAGAAAATCATATCACTTTACTAAAATGCAGCTTTTAAACCAGGTAAAGACAAAATCTCTGCTATACAACGATGTAACGAAATCCCAAATCTTAGATGATATAGACGATATGAGACTGTATATCTTTTGAGTGAGTGCAGTACACTTGGCAGCAGTGAAGTGATGCCAAAAAAAAGTCCTTGTAGGTAAAAAGAAGTAAGTATATAAACAATATGATTTATATGTATTTGTGTAGGAGCTCTGGATCACATTGTGGTGACGACTCGAGATGGGAAGTTTCCTCTCAACCAGCTGGGTCAGGTCTCCATGAAATCACCTCAGGTCATTATGGTCAACATGAGCAGCTTCCCAGAGGTAAGACGAACACACACACACACACACATACACATACAGATTCTTCCTAGCGCTATCTGTTTGTTTCACGCAGACAAGTAACCAAAAAGCTTTACAAAAATAATCCACAAGACAGACAGACGGTCCTCACAGAGGGAAAAGTGAGCCAAGACAGAGCTCTGAGCCCACATCTCTGTTTGAATGAAACCTGACCTGCCTGTCTCTCTCCAGCTCAGATGCTAATTGATTGATCACTCAGGGAGCCCTTTGTTCTGGGGTGAAAGATAGCAACAAGAGCCTCAACTCTGTGTGTGCGTGCACTGAGATGTGGTGATGTCTGCGTGTGAGTTGTCACAGAATAGGAAATTACCTCATTATACCCCCAGGTTGAGAAGGAATGGATTATTTTTCTTTTTTTCACTCCTTTTTCACTCCCTCCTTTCCTTTTTAGATGATACAACACTGTACTTATCAAAGCTCCAGAAAGAAATTTCGTCCATGAGAGCGGTTCTCGCTTTCCGTGTCCAGACGTTCTGGTGGCCTGGTACAATCATATATCAATAGGCGTTATGACTGATGGTTTAGTTCTCTAAGAACTCATTAGCCACAGAAGACATAAGCTTCACGGTAGCACATTGTTTTCATTCTGTTATTGTTTTTCATATCAGCTCCTCTTCTCACAAGACAACCAATAAACATATATTTAATAGTTTGTGTGTATAGTGTGGTGCAAGTGTGACAAACACACACACACACATAACTTAAATAACATACAACATAACATAAAGATAAGAAAACATATGCACCACCTGAAAACTGAAGGCAGTTTATATTAATATATATCATGAACGATGCCACCTTATAAGTGATGCTAACATACAATATGTCACGCAGACGCCTGCTTATGACAATGGTTACAATAATGATTCAAAATTCAAAAAGGTTTGTGCAAAAGCAAATGCATACAGTTAAGAGCAGAAATTAAAATAAGAGCAATTAGAAATGCTTTAAAGTCTAATGGTATACAGCCATGCGAGATCTAACTAATGTGTGTAATGCATTTACTGCTACATAAAAAAAGCTGATAAAAAAAAAAAAAAAACATTTTCAAACTGCTTTCTTTAAATCCATGTATACTTTGACACATTTTCTGGTGTATAGCGGCATTTCATGGTATATGACTGCCACTTGTGGAGCAGTGCATATACTGTGTACAAGCAAAAACCTAAAAATCCAATTACAAAAATATTGCTTCATAATGCTACTAGTGGTCAAAATCTCCACAGGGCACCTTTTAAAGCTAAAAAAGCTTAAGTCAACATCAGGCTTCCAGGGACAATATAAATATGCTGATGCTAAGCAAGCATAATGTTGTCCATCATGGTTGCTTAGCATGTTAGCATGCTGACATTTGCTAACTAGCAACAAACAACGTGCAGCAGAGGGCGATGGGAATTTCATTAGCTTTGCACGTATTTGTTCATTAAACAAAGTATTAGACAAAGTATAATTTTATTACTTGAGGATGGTGGTAGATGAAAATGTGAAAATGTAACTGTTATTGGATATAGTCTATCCTATTAGTGTCGAGATACTTCAAAGCCAAATTGCAAGCATGCCAAAAAATATGGATAAATACATTAAGTGTAAGACACAATTAAAGAAGTTGAAAGGTTAATTTAAAAGATACAAAATACAACTGATATTCTTTGGAAATCTAAATTTGACATTTTATCTTTATATGGTATCCTGTTCCAGATTTTACAGACCTGCATGTCCACAATGTGTTTTTCCAAGATCATATTAACCGTTTTTTTTGAGCATGGATGATATTCAAAAGAAGAATGTTCCTTCAGAGAACCACCTGTTGTTGCAGCAATCTTCCACCACCTTTTATTTTCCCCTTTTTGTGAACCTGAACGGTGTGGTTTCACCTCTTTGTCCTCCTTTGTACCAAAAACACAAAACAACATGCAAATCTAACTATCTATCAGCATCTCAGATCTGGAAATCCAGTCCTCAACCTGAATCATGCTGAATGGTCTTCCAGTGAGTCTATTTCCTTCCCAGAAACTCCGACCACAGACCACACACACTGACAGACACACTCATGCGCGTACACACACATACCTCGTTGTGCCCTACGTTACCCATGTCCCACACAGAGGTGAGTCCTCAGTACCCAGAGCTAATAGGCTTATAATGATGCCTATCCATTACCAGGCACTCCAGAGGCCTTACCATTGTTTTCCATTCATTCATTAAGAGTAGCCTGGGACGGGCACAGTGGAACTAACAACAACTACCACCATGCTTAGATCACAGGGTAATTTGTGTGTTTAAGGATGAGTGTGTATATGTGCATGTTAAAGCATCCCACCACTTCGTTCATAAGTGTTTTCTTCAGGACTCTCGCCCACATTCCGCTCGCCTCTTTTGCTTTGAACCGGTGCCGTCAAGCATTTGATGTGAAACTCCGGTGTAATTTCTCTTCCTCTCCCAACATATTAACCAGAACCTTCCTGGCCTTTGTGGAGAAATTCTGTTCTTTTTTTTGTTGTTTTTTTTTCCCCCTCGTAACCACCGGAGTGGTCGTCAGAGAGAGGAAACGCTGATGAATTTGATGCTGAGAACAATCAAACATAGGTATGGGCTGAATCTATCACCCTACGCTCAAAGAGAGCAACCAGAGGCCCTGTGCGCCGGATGACTTCAACAAAGGAAAAGAAACTTCATGAATTAATTTAATGCGCACAAATAAATCCCTTTAATCTCTCTGCCATTTCTTTCCCCCAGCGGAAAAGGCCAGAAGGAGCTGTTGAGAAAGGGGAGTAGGGTAGAAAGGAGTAAAAAAAAAAGAAAAAAAAGGGAAATGTTATGCACTTTTTTTCCCCCTGCATTGCACATTTGCACACTTTGTAAAGCTCAGCTAAGGGAATTGTCATGTGGTTGCAGAATTGGTTCAAGGAGTGTGACTTTGTTTTCAGTAACTCAAAGGATTTGGCTTCCTCCCGCTTTATCTGTACGCATTATTTAACTGAAGCTCTCTGGTTCTAATGTAGTGTGTGCTGCACTGATGGGTTGATGGATGACTCACGTCTACATGCAAGCTTCTTCTTCCGCCTGCCCGCCAAACAAATACAACTCCAAAGAAGCCACTATATTAATTAACTGACATTATCAGATGATGTGCGAATGTAGACCAACACTCCTCGGAACCTCTCAATGGAATCTTTGTCATTTACAAGCACAGCTGCCCCTCCAGCCAGTGTCCACATTGACGCTGGATCACTTGTTTCCTCACAAAAGACGTAATTCTCTTCTTTTCATTTCCCTCTGATTATCTTTGTCCTTTGAAAAAGATGACAGATGGTGTTTGGGAAATATTAGTCGGGTTTTTCAGCTTTCTCAATATGCCATTTCAGACAACAGCAAATGAGAAGGGAATTTTCTGCAGATGTTTTCATTTCGACTCAATTTTGACAAATTTGCAGGAAGATTTTCTTGTTCCAAATCCTGGACTGTCCTCACTATCTGTTTCTGTTGATGTCGTTTCTCAGTGCAAATCAGAAACGTACGTTTTTGCTTTTGATCTTAATGTGTCTAATTTATCAGATCTTGTATCAGTTGCACCATGTAAAGTGTTATGCACGATGATCACAGATTTGAATTGGAATCGATAAAATCACTGTATTTGCTGAAAGGGTCAGTGCAAGAGACATTTTGATGTGTCACTGAAGGAAAAGCACAGGTGTTACTTTAGCATTAACAGTGACTCTGTTCATTTGTCCCAGTAAGACCTGACAGTCAGCCAAGCACGCACATTACCAGGGACCTGAATCTGAAGTAGATAAATAGAATTCAGCCATCATTCATTTTCTTATTTATGATTTCTGTTAAATGGCACAAGATTCCATAATTTAAAAAATCCTTATTTATTTTGAATGCATATATTTATCCAAAGAGAACTGAAGCAAGTGGATGTTTAATTCCCTAAAAAGTAGTAATAATGTGAGGAAGTGTTCACTCAGCAACATGCAGTTGTTTCAGTGCTTATCCCTGGACAGAAATAAAAAGAATGGACTCAAGTGGGCTTAGTTGTTCTAAAAAATTGCCCCTCAACCTTGTCAAAATGTCACAAAAATGGCGCCAGCCAAAAGACCATGACATATTAATGTCTTTCAACATGTGTGACCTAAATGCTTTTAACCTCCAAATGTGTTGACTTTTGCCCTCGACCAACTTGGTTTAAACCCCGCAGAGTTTAGACCTCCCTTTGTTCCCACATAGGTAATGAGCTGGTTAAATGACAAATCTGAACCACAATACAAGAAAGGTGAACAACTCTCTGTTAAAGTGAATTAAATCATACATACATTTGTTCTGTCATTGAACCCATCAGCTTAAGATAGTTAGAATTTTCCATCTTAAGAAACAAACAAAAACGCTGCTTTTATATTTGAGAATATATTAAAGCAGCTACAAGGAACTTTAATATGTGTCGATTCTGGCAAGTCCTGTGATCAAAATCGGTACGAGCACTACCGTCTCCCGTAATAAAGATCTTGTTATGGCTGGTGTATGCAATTGTTGAGAAAGTGAGGGAAGAAAGCAAAATACAGCTGTATGCAAGATGCAGGGCGATGATGTAACATACCTATTGGCTATATGAGATTAGTGACTATAATGTGACGATGGTGGAAAAAAGTAAACTTTGTTTTTTCCAAAACTACAGAGTAACTTCTTTCTTCAGTCTCTGAGACCACTGAATTCATCCTCAGCACTCCACCATAGAAAGTAGTTTTAATTTTATCATTTATCCGACCCTGATAAGTTAGAATCTGATCTGGTGACAGGCGTTAAGAATAACTAAAGAAGAACTAAAGAAATAGCCAATCTTCTCACTAATGGTCTTGTTTGCTTACGTAGGTTTTAAAGAGCCATCAGTATGAAATTGAGACTGGTTAAAAGTTCCTTGTTGTACATCTAAATGAAAAATTGTATTAAAAAAAATGAACACATATCTACTCAAAAGCATGTTTGGTGTGTATGTGTGTGTACGTGCGTGTGTGTGTGTGTGTGTGTGCGCGCGCGTGTGTGTGTGTGTGTGTGTGTGCGCGCACTCATGTATCATCCACAAGCACAAGCAGACTCTCGTATGAGGTCACCACGGGTCAACGCCCTGCCCTGCAACCTCTCAGTCCTGTCCCATAGGGCCAAGCGCTGACAGTGGCCCGAGGCACTTCCACACTGCATGGGCTTCCCCAGACACACACACACACACACACACACACACACACCACAGCCAAAGACACACATACACAGTACATACACACCACAACACCTTAATGATTGCCAGCTGGAGCTGGTCCACTACCTGCAGTTGTAGCACTGCTTTGCCATTTACACACTGGTGAAAGCACACTTTCATATATTTGTGTGTGTGTGTGTGCGCCCCCAGGCTACAGTGGCTGCTGCCCGCGCCCTGAGCGAGAGTAGCATGAACCTTAACCCAGAGGTGGATGGGACAATCATCAAGGTCCCTGTTCCCAAGTGAGTCTCACACACACACACACACACATACACAGACACACACACGCACACAGACATCCTTTCGTTAGCCGCGACAGGCTAATTGGGCATAGGCCGAGGGGAGCCTGGGGGCAGGAGAGGAAGAGGGTGAAGAGGTGAGGAGGAAGAAGAGGCTGTCATTACGAACACTACAGGAT
>OMLP01008205.1:3382-25669 GCA_900302685.1 Spondyliosoma cantharus | reverse complement strand
CTTTAATAAAGACTTTGGGTTATTCCAGAGTACACAGTATCAATAGAGAGAGATGTTCCTCTTTGTCCATAACATTTTTTGAAGGCAAGAAAGAATGTAAGGCAGCGATATCATGGTCCACAGTATGAGAAGTTTTCTGCAGGTGCACTGTGTGTGTGTGTGTGTGTGTGTGTGTGTTACACATACTTGGCTATTTCTCCCATCAGCTGTCCGGAGGGTCCCCAGGGGTCGTCATTGGTGGCCTCTCTCACCTTGGACTCGATCTCTGAGTAGTTCATCACCACATTGGTGCTGTTGATAGAAACAAATATTTTCTACATAAATTAAGTGCATTAAAATATTTCAAACATGTATGTGGCTTTTCCTTCTCATCTTTCTACTTACTTACTGTAAACACACTGCTTATTATGAGGCTATGTTTTCACCTCTGTCTGTCTGTCTGTCTGTCTGTTTGCACAGACTTCCAGTAAACTTGAATGGAGGATGGACCTCGACCAGAATAGACCACATTAACTTTTGGTGCAGAAAAGGGACAGAACCAGTCACTTTCTTTAACATTGCGAGAGGGTGTTGTTTGTCATTTTCGTTAATTTCCCAGGGAATAATGGATCATGGATCTTGATCAGGTGTATTTAGGTGGCTGAATCTAAGAGTCAGTACTATTTGGTGTATAGTCTATAAAGGGACTGTTGGTGGAGGTCTGTGCTCTGAATGTCATTCTAGTTATTCCAGTTTTGGTCAGTCGGTCTTGCTGCAAGTGTTCAAATCAGCAAATAAATCTCTTCACACTCACTCATCACATTTCAATAGGTCACGCAGGCCGAAACACGATTTGAAACCCACACATTCACATATTTACACAGCTTAACACGAGGGCGACTACTAAATGACAAACAACCTCTCTGGCTAGCAGAGCATCATCATCATCATCATGTCGCACCTCTACACACACTCTCTCTGCACATTGTGTGTTTATGAGTGAGGCATTACAAACAGCACACGCTCAAGCTCAGAATAACTGTGGAGGACAGGATTAACACATTAACGATAGTCATGCATGTGTCATACACACAACACACAATGAAGTCGAATAAGACAAGGAGAATCCCAGTTCACTGAATAATGAATGACAGCTTCCTAAAAGCCTCTGTTGACCACTGCGCTTCAGAGGACAGACATTCACGTGTGTACATCCATCTGTGTGCATGTGCGTGTGTGCAACAGAGGTAAACACAGCCAGACCTCCCCATGAGCAATGTCCGCCTGCTTCCTGCCCTCTTTGCTTTGTGTGGGCTCACCTGCTGCTGTGTTTGCTTCCTGTGTGTGTGTTTGTTGTCTCTCTGAATGGACATGGCCTGCTCTGCAGACCCCTGCCTAAAAAAACACAGCCAAAGCACTGCAGCTGAACACACCTCTTCCTCTCCGCCATGACTCTCTCTTACCTGCTACCTCTTCACCCTGTCATTCACCCCTTTTTCTCAAATTCCTATCTCTTTCACTTCATTTTTTCTTCTGTTCTATCTCCTCCTCACCAGTTTTCAATCCTGTCATCACTCTATTCCTCAGCAGTTGCTCTCTCTCCCTTCCTCTCTGTCTCATTCTCCTCCGAGCTCTGCCACCATCGCAGCAAAAGGAGAGTAAGAGGCATCTGTACATTACAGGAGCTGCCTTTGACTGTGTTATTGTCAGCAGATAAGACAGACACAGACAGCGAGAGCTCCATAATAGCGTGACTCTTAATCTGCAGGAAAAAGGGAGGCCGCCGTTGCCAGCCCTGTTGAGGTAGATCAATAATAGAGTGTATTCATCATGCCCATTCAGGCACAACCAACAGCTGACGGGAGCTGGTGTCTATTACTCCATCTAAAGCTCTGCTGAGCTCTCCGTCTGTGCCACTTCGATATATTCCCTCTTCTTATCTTCTTACTTTGGTCTCTTCACTCATCTCTCCTTCATAGCTTTATTCCATCAACTTCCTCTTTCTTCCTTATCACATTTGTCATATAATTGGTCCTTTAAAAGGCAGAGCCAACTGGAGAACGCAGTGTCTCAAACTGTGAGCAGACAGTTAAAGTAAAATATGACTTTTTCATGTGAGAGTCCTTACTTTGAATTTGTGTTCACCATGCATCGAAAATGTAGATGTGGAAAATAGAGATGTGAGGTGCAAAATACAAAAAACAAACACCTCCTCTTCTATACCATCACTTTTATCTATATTTAAAGATGTATAGAGAGAATTACATGCAAGATTCCATCAATCGCCCTAAAAATAAAGATGCAGTTTGTAAGGCACAAGCTTACAAAACTGTTTTCTCCTTATCACTGTGCAGTGTGTTTTTCTTTAGCATTTTTCCAAGGTTTTAGTGTTGTGTGGATACAGTAAGTGCAGTACACTTTGAGCTAATACAGCACCCACACAGTATGCATTTACTGTAAGCCTGTATTTAACCTTACAAATACATGTGCACAATAACAACCCACAGGGAGCTGAAACCTCCAGCATACAATTAACCAAAAACACAGAAAAAAAACCTGGATATTTTAAAGAGTCGAGTAAATATTAACAAAAGAAGAACACAAAACTAACAGCTGGAATCACCTGATTGTATTGTTTGAAATAACAAAATCCACCACAAGTCTACCTTTATGAAACTTATGTTTATGTTGATTAAAACTTCCTGAGAGGTGTTCAGTCAACAGTACTGTATGTTTATAACTGATTATTCCCCCCTCATGTTTGTCAATGGGCTGTGCAAAACTCTGTATAAAGCAGTCCAGTTTAACACCCCGACAAACTACAATCTGAATACTGTAACGATCATGAAGCTATACTACAAAAAGGCACTCAGTAGAGTGCATACCTTCGCCAAGGCCCAACAGTCCCCTTCTTTACTCACTCATAGAGACCAGCCACCTAAATACACCAGATCTTTTCATCAAAATCCATTTATCAACAAATTAACCAAATGTTGAAATTCAAGAATGTGAGAAAAAAAAATCCTGGATCTGTCCCATTATATAAAAGTTATTGGGGTCCATTCTGGACTGAACAGACACGGGTGAAAACATAACTTCCTCGAAGAAGGCGACTTTTGACAGGGTCAACAAACCTGAACACATCTTTGTAAAGGCACAATTATGGTTCAGCTGTCGCAATGGATGAAGTGATCCAAAGTGACTAAACTGGGTTTGGCATCATTACCGTTTCTGTAAACAAGCATGTATACTGAACTGAAATGTATCTGAAATATGACAGTCAAACTCCACAAACAAAATCAAAATGACCTTTTCTCCAGTTGTAAAACTTTAAAATGTTAATGGAGTGAGAGTGAACCGAAAATGATTAGCAACTAAACTATAAAACAGAATCAACGACAACCAAAAACAGCTTCTTCTACATTCAATGGAGGCTTTTTAGAGAGTGCAACTTCTGAGCTTTTAAATTAAACAAGTGTTTTTTTCTGTTGTGAGGATCATTGCATGAAACACCAATCTGTAGCTCTATAATCTATATAAAGGACTCGATCATAAAAATAAATAATACAACTACACAAACAACTTTTTAACAGTCCAACGAGATTATGATATATAATGTCATTGCAGATTCAAGGGTGTGGTTTTGGTAATGAAAATGAAAATGAGGTATCAAGACATTCTTACATGAAACTGTGAGATTAGGCTCAACAAGAGGAGCATGATGCAGACAGCAGTCACTTACTATCAGCCAAGATAATTATTCTTATACGTATAAGAAGTTCACATGTTCCTTAACTTTAGATGAGGCTTGATGTCTGCTTGAGATACCTTTGAACTGAGCCTACTATGATCTCTCATGCGCTTCATGTCATTGCGTTATTGTTGCACTACGCAACATGTGATGACAGTTTCCTGTTGTAGCTGCCACAAACCTCATCCACACAAAAAGTTGTTTTCTAATTTATCACATAAAATGACTTGTTCCAGGAAGCAGGTTTACTTAAGTTATCTCAATCAAATCTGCTTAGCAAAGCCAAGAATGAGTCTTTTTGCAGCAGTGCAGATTGTTGTGATTTCGGGTTTTACTCAGCAAAGTTATTCATGTGACAGAAAGCTGTTGTTCTCCCTCCTCTGGGCTACAGTAAAATAAACATTGCACATTACACTTGTAACAATAGATATCACAAAGACACACAGCACAAACAAGCATGCGTTGTCTAGTGTTCAGACAGACAAAACAATGTGGGAGGCTGCGGCACCAGCATTAGCTACTACAGTATGGTCTGTTTGGCTAACAAGCTTTGTTGTCTTGCTGCCCGGGACCATGGGGGCTTGGGCCTCGTTGGACCGGTGTAGCAATGTGCAACACTGTGAGACATGGTCGGATGCTAATTTGCATGATCTTGACCATCCACATACAATTATCGAGCGGCTTGGCTTCCTATCGTTGGTGTCCAGCCTTCTAGTTGGGATATAGTGTTAAGTGAATGCATAGTGGAGGTGGCGGGCATCACCAGGGTGGGACGGGGCGTGATTCTGCAGCAGCATTCACAGAAACAGCACCCTGAGTCGACCTGGGTTAGCGGTGCTAGCGGAATTAGCTAACTGGATAGCATTCGTCCTGGATCGGAAACAAATGAATTTCCAGTTTGTAATATCGTATTTTTTTCTCGCCTCTGCGGGCCAGTGTGGAAATAATTCAATGTGAGATGGCATCGTAGAGCACACATTCCTGTTTATGCCACAAGGTTGAAGCCTGGCAGCTAGCCAAAGCTAATCGGAGCTACCAGCTGAGGGGCTATCGCCGTGACGTCACGGCCCGTATCCTCTCCTCTGTCAGCGATAAAAGCTGCTGATGCTGCCCGGCTAAAGCCGCCTAGCTAGCCGGCTAGCTTGGAAGCCACTTAGCGGTTAAGCTAGTACAAACAGCTCCTGGTACTCACGCTTTGTCCACCAGCTCTCTGACTTTCCACATATTCAGCATCTCCGCACGGAACTGCGGGCTCGCCGCCTCGATACTGCGTCGCCCCCGTGTCTCTACGCCCCGCAACACAGGTGGTCTCCGGTTACCGACGGCGGTCCCCCCCTACTCCTCGACGAGCTCCGTCAGTACAGCGGCCGCTGCGGTTAACGGTCCGGCCCCAGTTGCTACGGAAACGTCGTCCTCTGCCTACGTCACCGAAACGTCGAGATGTGCTCGCGGACTGATTCTCATGTTTTACAAAGAAACTCTCTCACTGGGTTTTAATGCAATAAAGTAACATTGTCTGTGTATAAAAACTGATCTGACGCGTATTGATTGGAGATTATATATATTTTTATAACATAGACCATTTTTTAAATGTATTAATCTCTTCTTCTCTTTTTTTTTTACTTATTACTTATTATTGTGGCACATCTTTGGTATTATTTCGTTTGATTGAGCCCCTGACACAGTTTCCTCTTTATTATATTTATATATGTGTGTATGTGAATTGAACTGTGACTGTTTAATAAAGAAGAAGTGGCGGACCCTGCCACCGTTCTGTCTTCAAACAGTGTTGTGGGGACTTTATTTTCCTCTGAGAGCAGCTTGTTTATAAAGTTATTGAAAAAATAAATATTTCTGAGTTTGTATTGTCACCTTTATATTGTCAATATTAAAATTCTGAGTTTGAATTTTTTCTTGAAAACCTACATAGAGCAGTTTTAAAGATGAAACAGGCTGGGTCTCTTGTTTCACAATAATATACAAACTGTATTTCACTTCAGCAGATGTGTCTCTTGATAGTTTCATACACTTTGTGCTCTGTTTTTTTTAAAGGGTTACTTTTGCTTCATTTATCAGCTCTACAAAGCGTGGCGTGATCCTTTGGAATGATCATGAACTTTCTCTTATACTATATTTCATTATCATTTCATAGTGAACCCACTAATATCATACACACAAGACAAAACAGAAATGCAGGCTTATTGACAACAACACCTCCATCGCAGGTTTAAAGGCGCTCTGTGGAATTTCTGTGGCACTGAGAGGATAAAGTCACAACCTTTGGACTGTCGCTGAATAGCTGAACCAAAGAAATCCACAGTCCAGCAGCACTGAACAAACCGTCCACAGGCTTGTAGGCAACCGAGAGAGACGAGGAATGTCCCATTTTTCACGTCACGTTACAATCTGCCCCTTTAAATTCGACAGAAAAATGTATCCTGCTGTTGTTTTGTCCGCTGCCCTCATGATGTCAAACCTGGCCAACAAATTTAATTGCATCTTGGCAGCCTTTTATGGCACCGTAGAGTGTTTTTCCTCTACTGGAAGGGCGTCCCAGCCACTGAACACCAGGGTGAAAAAGATGAAGATGTAAAAAAGAGGATAGATAGATAAAGATAAAGACAAGAACAACAAGAGGAGAGGAAGAGGAAGAGGAGCTGGTGGAGACAGAAAAGAGAGAAGAGCAACACCATCCATCACTCTACCCTTGTTACCATGACAACCTGACAGCTAAGGCTTCAGTCATTTACCTTATTTGACTTTCTCATCCTTTTTACCTTCACCTGATACGTTTAATACAGATTGAAATTCCGCCCTCCTGTGATTAAAGTTCAGTACTGCATCAAAGTGTCTGTACGGGACCGAGTACATGGTACGAGTGCTGTATTGAAGTACAACTTTGCAGTATTTCTTTAACTTTCACTCCGCTACAGTTCATGGAGGTGTATTGTACTCTTCAGTCGGGGGATTGGCTTTCAGAACTCCATCTTATTGAGCAGAGCACCAACACAAAAGGAAAGCACGTTCACCCACCGAAGACCCGCAGTCCTCTGATCTGGTTATGTGTCACCGCATCTGGAGACACATCAAGAGTCTCTGTATTCCCTTCTCACTGTTTGACACTAAATCACTGATCAACTCTTAAATCGTGTGAAATGTTGAGTTAACCTCAGAGCAGAATTATTCATAGCAGCAGCAAACTTATCACATTTCTTTAGAAAACATTTGTCAGCTGCAGAGTAGAAACACCACCGACTCCCTGCTGAAGACTAAGTCATAAAACTGAATCTGGTGCCGGTCGGGTCGGCCGGCCTCACCACTAGAGAGCACTGTTATCCTGCTGTTTGTAGGCGTCCTGGTCCTCAGCAGGGTATTTATCACAGTTATGTCACACTTGGACCAGAACAATCTGTTTAAAGGTTTGAAGACTTGAGAATTGCTAAATATTTTCCCAGTTTCAAACCTGACAGCTGTTGTTCGGACTGTAACCGTTATACTGTCAGACTTGTAGATGCAACATTACATTTATTAGACATGGTGGACAAAGGTTAAAACATACTAAGCAGATATGACTCGCAGGAAGGGAAAGAAGATAAGTATATTTATTCTACTGAACTGATGATTTTACATTTTATGCTACATTGTTTCTCTCTCCTGCAGATCCAAGGCAAATATTGTAGTTTTTCATAACTTTAGCCACTAGATACTTTGCATATTGGGACTATTAATACAAAATATGATAGAAAAATAAATAAATGTTCTAATAAAGTAGTTAAAGTGTAACTCCACCAGTTAAACAGGTCTTGGGGAGCAGTGCTGCTTATGTGGTGAAGATAGTATAAAATGTTTTATTGCAGAGGAAGCTGTATATAATGTGATAGATTACATCCAGAGATGTCACTCAATGGTTAAGTTGCATTATGGGTAATGTAGGCAACATGTTTTTGAAAAGCAGTCTCTCTTCTTCTGCCAATCAAAAAGAGAAGTCATCTGTGTTATTCCACACATTCCTTCTTCCGTTCAAAACCTGCTGCCTACATTACCCACAATGCAACTTAGTCGCAGACATGCAAACTAACTTTAACGAGTACAATTGGTGGAGTTACCCTTTAAAATTGGCTCCAGAGAATAGCTTCAACGTTGAAGTGATCGCTACTTTAATTCCAGTCACAGTAATATTATATCATGTAATTCTTCATGATGGGTACTTTTGGTACTCGCAGTAAACTTTGATGCTAACGCTGAAAGTTTCAGTGATCTTTAACAGTATTTATACTTTGTGTTGTTGTTACTTTTACTTTATACCTCAACAAAAACACTATATCCCAACTACACTGGAAACTTTAAAAGCTGACTTTAAAAAAAAAGTCCAGACAGAAATCTGTTATCTCAAAGTTACCAAGTAAAGTCGACTATTACATTTAAGATGTACGAGCTGAAAGTTTTAACAACTTAGGATCATTAGTCTGATTAACTTTGTAATTTTGAGTTAATAGGTTTCCTCGATTTGATTTTTAATGTAGATTGACTTTTGTCATTAGAGAGAACAGAACACATCTTGTCACATCAATCTGATCAGAATATATTGAAGACTTGGAGAAGACTTGAAGAACTTTGTGGATGTGTCTGTAGGTGCAGTTATTCTGTCCGTAGCTAAACGAGCCGCTACAGTCTCGACCAGGTTTCCCTTGTAAACCAGATCCCTAATCCTTGTGGGACTAACCTGGATACACAAAGCCTTAAAACACTGCAAAAAGCATGTAATGTACAAATGGGTGTACGTGGTACAGAGAGCTCAGCCGGGCCAAGAACAAAATAGTTGATTTTGAACATTGTGTTCTCAGTTTTCCAATAAACGGCGAAAGTAACGCAACAATATTACATGAGTCAACAAGGAGGTGCAGACAGAGAGAGATATGGGGAAGGAGCAGAGACAGAGGAGGAAATGGACAGAGCATGTGAAGGCGTGTGTGTGTGTGTGTGTGTGTGTGTGTGTGTGTGTGTGTGTGTGTGTGTTTGTGCGCTCTGTTCCCTGGAGTCCACCCTGGAGATCGCTTGGGAAAAAGACCTCTAGGTCTGCCTGAGGTCTGACTTGTGGCCAAGAAAAGCAGGACTAAAATAGAGAGAGAGAGAGAGGGAGAGAGAGAGAAATGGAAGATGGAGAGGGCGTGAGAGGAAGGAGGAGCCAGAGAGATGGAGAGAGAGTGTGGACAAAGAGCTTTGTATCTGAGGAGAAAATGTATGGAAAATAAAAACATTCACATGCTGTCACACATACAAACACTCACGCACGTACACACACACACACACACACACACACACACACACTGCTGATTGAAACCACATGCTGACAGACAGAAAATAATGGGAAACTGTGAATTGTTTGATTTGTTTTCCCTCCTCTTCGTTGCGTTGTTGGGATGGGGGACGGGGGTGGAAGGCGTCCGTGACCGTAGATGATGATCAGCCATGGGAAATTCCAGTGAGTAGATGTGTCCGCCACGCTGCATGGACAGGTCTGGTCCATTAACAACATGCACTGGGGTGGGGGGGACTTCCAGTGTGTGAACCAGGAACATGAGCAGTGGGGTGCCCAAGAAGTCATGAACTGAGTACAACTGATGGTTCTGATACTGAACGACCACAAACCAACACCACTGCATCTCTCTTTTTCCCACACGCACACATCAATAACACAACACACCCGAAAGCAGCTTTTTTTTTTTTTTTAACACCCAGATTCAATTAACTATTAATAAAACACACTGAAAGTAAATCAACACCTGCGCAGTTAAATCCACGAGGACAAAGACGCGTCAAGGACGCAGAAGACGAACCAACTCGCGTCTGTCAAGGAGAACACAAGACGTTGCACACATGTGTAAACAGTGGGCGACACGGATCTCAGCAATTTCACCTCATGATGCAATTTCAGGAGTTAAGCTCTTCAGAGAGCATGGGAAAGGTTCCTCACGTTACAATTTTTCTATTTTCTTTTCCTCTTGCAGTCGTGGAGCCGCGGTGTTGACTGATGAGGCAGGACAGGCTGAAGACAAGCACCTGTGCACGTACGGAAACAGACGTTCAGAGCCAATGAACGTGTGCCTGTGGTCAGAGATAGAGAAAGGGAGTTTTTTTGGCCGGTTACACTTGGTCCTAATAAGAGAAAAATGCAATGAGGGGAAAAATAGAGGAAGAGGGTGGAAACAAAGTGAGTGGGAGACAGAGTGAGAGAGGAGGGAGGTGAGGGAGAAGCGAGGCTGATTTGCTGCAGATGCTCCGGCCTGCTGGGAAAATGACATAAGGTTGATGTTTTATGGAAATGGGTGTGTTTATATTGGTGTGTGGGTTAATGAAAAAGACATCGTTTCACATGTTTAAAACAAGGCTGGACCAGCTGGAGGGGCCGGCAGTAGCTCAACGGTCACAGAAGTGAGTCTGAAATCATGAGGCGGTTTGATGAAGACGAAGAAGGTGAAGGGGAGAACAGATGAAGGTACGCTGCCTTCACCTCCTGCAACCGTGACCGTCCAGTCATAATTCTTGTCCTGGAGCAGATAACAGGTTTAAACATCTTCAGTTATACACAGCTGGTCGTATTATAGTTGAATGTTGTATTAAAACACACGTCACAGCTTCTACCTGCATCCAGGTAGATCGAGCTGCGACTGAAACCTCTTGAAATCTTGAAGCTGCGATTCGTTTCTTTTTGGCCACTTGAGGGCAGCAGAAGCAAACCATGAACAACATGTATATATCACCTTAAACTAAACTAAACAAAAGATGTAAGGAGCATTGGATCATGGGAGTTCTTGTCATCAGTAGAAAAACAGCGAGCATCAGGGTGAGGCCACGTCTTAAAGTTTTATTAACGTTTAATCACATTCACTGACTTCCTTCCTCAGGCTTCAGGATCTCTTCCTGACCAAAAGAAATCCACCATTACCTTGAATAAAATTATAATTTCTCTGAGTTTGAACATCGATGGAAACATTAATGTTTATAAAAGGACACAACCCAACAAAATGCAGTATATGATAACGTTTTGAAACATTCAAATGCAGAAATGTTAGATTGTATTGTCGACTTGTTTTGTGTTTTTGTGATATTTCGAGTTATTATTTTTATTTTCAGCATTTCCACTGATGTTTTTTTAAAAAAAAAACACATTAAAATGTGAGTAAAGCAGAGACGAGAGTCACATGGAATAAAATTACAAAATAAGTGTAACTGTAATCTGTACAGGCTCCGTTCATTGGACAGTATGCGCTTAAATTTGGATGTCGTTTTTTAATTGGCTCCCTTGTTTGCATTAGCCCCGCCCATCGCCTGCTGATTGCAATTTTAACAGCTTTTCTGCCCAGTTTAAAACATTTGTTAGAAAAGCAATAAAAAAAGTAAATGAATGTAATAAGTTGCATTACTTTGATGAAGTAACTAGTAATCTTTAAAGCACTACATTTTAAAAGGAACCTTCCCAACTCTGCTGGAAGTTTAAGTTTAAGTTGTACGAGCTAAAATGTTTTAACAACTTAAAATTATTAGTCCACGTTAGTTACTTTGTCTGATTTTACAGTGTAATATACCTTTAATGGACATGAATATCTATCTCAAATGATTAAGAAGGCAGATGATGTTAAAAAAGACCAAAAGCTGGATTTTTTCCCGGTATGTTTGTAGTTTTAATCATCTATTTGAGCCGAGGAGACGACAGCCATGTGAACGTTGTTGGAAGTCACGACCACATCCCTCTCTCTCTGTGCGGCGCTCTGTTTTCTCCCATGGGAAGCGTGGCGCTGCATCCTGTGCGTCTGATGATGCGTTCTCCCTTCACACGGAAACTACGACTGTGACACGCACGCTGACTTGTTTTTGTCACACAGGAGGACGTTGCATCGCGCGAATCCCCTGGAGACGAACGCTAACTGTGACCGTGAACCCGAGTCTTAACACTGAAGTGTCGAGGTTCACCTTGTGGAGGCCAGTCGGTTGGAGGTGGGTCTCCAAACTGTGAGTGTGTGAATAGACGCACTGTGTGTCCCCGCAGTGACACACAATCTGCACAGACACACACGTTTTCACTTGGACAGAACCGGTTTGCGAAACAAAAATAGTCTGTTCATGAATCCATCCATCCCTCTCTCTCTCTCGCCGCTGGTCTTAAAACATGAACAGCAGCATTAAATTACAAAACGCACAAATGTAATGGTCCGTGTTTTAATTAATATTTTCCTCATCAAGTCAGTATTAAGCACGACCACAGCGCTGTAGACTGCTGGCGTTGGATATCCGAACACTACAACAGTGTCTCTGTTTCTCCTGTGAGCTGGAATCATAACTCTGACTCTCATTATGTCTCCTCTGCTTTAACACGACGCCTCGGGCCCTCGCTTGTTATTTTAAATCTTCGCTAATTGTCCGACTCTGGCTTGGTTCCTTTCCATCACCTTATGAAATCCAGTCCACGCAATTAATATGTGGTGTGTTCCGTGTGTGTGTGTGTGTGTGTGTGCGTGGTGAGTTTTACTGGCTGGCGATATCAATGTATTCAGGGCACGCTTGTGTAAACAGAGTGAAGTCACATACAGGGATCGCTTCCACTTTCCTTTACATGAATAATATTATTGTAAACTATGTGCGACCTAACCTTTTCTGCTATAACTTTCCTGCTGAATAAAAACACATGTGGACGTTTTTTTTTTTTGGGGAAGGCTGGCCGCCACCGGAGCGCTGGATTACTGTTTGATGACATCACGGCTCCCCGGTGCGAAAGTGGCAGATTAGAGTAACTCAGGGTGCTCGTAAAGTCGGAGTTTGTGCTGCATTTTAGCTCCGAGTCATGAAAACAATGCCATGCTTCTCCCCCCGAGAAGAGTTTAGTTTTCATAACTGATAATTACAGGTTGACTCACTTGCGTATTTATCTTCCACTGGTGATTACTTCTGCCAAGCTGCTTTTTTAATTTGGACGTAAGAAGTGAATATATGAGTGTGTCGTGTGTGTGTGTACGTGTGTGTGAATGTTATGCAAAAAAGGATATCTTGTACTTGAGCATGTGGGAAAATGGGGAAAGAGTGCGATGGCGGTGGTGGGCGAGGGCCTGGTTTCAAGGTCGGACAGGAAATGCCTGCGCAGATGGAAGAGTAATGCGGACACAGTGAGAGCGGTATACAGGAAGCAGCCTCCTCTGCAGCTGTTTGTGCGTATTTATATGTGTGCTCCTGATTAGTAGCAGCAGTTTGCCATTATATCCGAAAGAGGCGATAGATGAGTTAACACACAGCTGAACGTTCGAGCCCTCCGTCTCTCTCATTCTCTGCTCACCTGGTTAATTGATGCAGGAGTGGAGGAGAGTCGTGATCTGGCATCATCATCATGAATAATAATGAATCCTGGTCCACTTTCAGGCGTGGAGGGAAAACAAAGCAGTGGTTTCCCAAAATTAAGTTACTGCTGAAGGGTCATGGTTTGACTTTTAGGGGAGGAAACGACTCAAGTAATGATTTGAAAATCACTCTCGCAAGCAAAATGATCAGATAAGTAATCCTTTTTGTTGCCAGTCCAAGCAATGTGGCTTTAGTGATAGAGATGTTGGTCATTAGGTCCGCCTCTTTGATGGATCGCCATTCAATTTTGTAGAGACAGACATGATCCTCAGGCGATTCATCCCACTGACTTCAGAGATCCTCTGATCCCCCTTGACTCGCCCGTCTCCATGTTAGGGGACATTTTAAAACTTCCCGTTTACTTCCGACTCAGCTCATAGAATGTACTTTGTGATGACATCACATATTTTTGGCTGAGTCAGATTTAAATGACATTATTGCCCATTAAATGTACATTAAATAGAAAAAGGAGACCCTGCACACCAACAACAGTGCAACATAATGATACATAAATCTCCATGGATCTAAAATTAAAACAGTTTGTTGCAGTTTGAGGAGCTTTGTCAACATTTCTTTAGACTTCTCTTTTGTTTTCTCGAGCGCAGGTGACCACTGGAGAAAAACCTGAAGCAGGGCAGAGCGACGGCTCCAGATTCAGGTCTAAATAATACATTCAAGGTCTCTGAGCTCCTGAACTTTTTATGTCGCACCATCAGGAGATTCTACACACCAGACTGTTAAATCTGACGGCTTGCAAGACAGACAGGATTTCACAACAGTGAGAAGTTGAGCCTGGATCTGTTTGGCTGACCCTGCGTTGTTCTGCTCTCGCCTCCCGGCTGTAACAATAGAACGGCTCCGTTAAAATGAATGAGAGGGTTGTTGTTTTTTTTTTCCCCAGCTTCACATTATACATGTGTGACTTTTCCATGCAGCAGCAGGTCCGTGTCATTTCATTCCCAGCACTTTCAGACTCGACCGTTTCCAACAACGTCCCAGAGCACACGAGGCTACTCGCTGTTGTCACCAGCGCTCGCTGCCGCTACGCTGAAAACAGCTTCTTGGCTCTCATTTCATGCGTCGAATATGTTTATGTTTAGTTTGCTGTCATGCTGTACATCCTGCCTGTACACTGTGTGAGGTCAGCGCCAGTTCAGCACGTCACACACCCCGTCACACACCCGCACATGCTGGTGAAAAATGTTGTAATTTTCACAGAATATTAAATGTCACAACACGGATTCAAATTCTGCTGCATGTTGACCTTGTCAGGGTTTCTCTTACTTCTGTTTCCTGCCTGTCGATGTATGTAATAAACCCGCTTCAACCCCGGGTCACTCTGGCAGGAAACCATACATCTACCAGTGGGACGAAGGGGAATCCCCCTCCTCCCCAGCTGAGGATATTCATAGAGAGAAGCAAAGTTTAAAGCCCACACTGAGCTTCACGGTTAACAGATTTTCATACGACGGTAACTGACTAACTATTTAAATATCTAGTTTTAATGTTCGACACACTGAGCAGAGAGCGACATGTCATGTGTGTTATTAATATTATTGAGCTTCTATGTTTTTTGTTTTGGAGCCGGCAACCTTTTAACACTGATTTCACAGGAAACTCACACAGATTGGTTCCCTATAAAACCTCGTTTGCCACCAGGCTCAATATTTCCCGCAAAGATGAAGGGCGCATGAAGGAAGCTAGTCTGCCATTACGCAACGCAAACAGGAAGAGGCTTTGTTTTCCTTGGTTGCTCTCAACAAGGCAGTGGGTGAGCTGGAATAACTGTGGAAATTAACTGGAAAAGAGAAGGAATCCTGCTGATGGAGGAGGCAAAGAGGATGAAGGGTGAAAACAAGGATGAGCATTCAGTCTGTTTGTTTGTTGATGTGTTTCCTCTTAACATCAAGGCTTAAGATGGTTCAAACGACTGGCATTCTTGCTTTTAAATATGCAAGTAAGAAACCTTCTTATCAATACAAGTGGATGTTTTAGAGGCCGTCCACACGGAAACGCTCTTTACTGTAACCTCACATGTTCTGCATGGTTCTGTCCGATCGTCCACATGGATCCTGTAAACGCACTTTTTTGAAACCTGGTCTCAGGGTGGAAACATCAGAAAACTCCGCCCTCTGGTTCTCGTGTGGACGGTGAATCCTCATACTTATGGTATGGATGACTCCATCGCCCCACCCCTCCACCTCTAGCCTTCGACCTCTGAACCCCGCGACGTCTCATAACAACAACAACAACAATGGCGGACTACGTGCTTGTGTTGGTGTTTCTTGCAGCTTCCTCTCCTTGTAGTCGAGTGTGAGTCGCAGCAGCAGTTCCACCTCATTATCGCTCCACACAAACCATTCTGGTTTCTTCTTCTTCTTCTTCTTCTTCTTGTGTTCGGTTTCTTCTTCTACTGTCTGTTTGTAAACAGCCATAAGCTTTATGCTCATGCTCCGTCTCTTCTTCTCTGTTTGTGGTGAATTTCAAGCTCCACCTATATCGGACGCAAATATTCTTGAAACGGTGCCGAGGAAGACGGAGGAGAAAAAGATGGTTTATGTACGTGTGGACATGGTCTTACACTCCAACTCATCGTTTAAGATAAAATGTTGGAGCTGACGTTTCTGCAGAACCACAGATTAATTCAACATTAACGTTTGTTTAGGTTCATGTGTCTAACATCGTGCTTTTGCTCTGCTTCAGTTTGGGCACAGAAAACATCCTGGTTAGAGTCAGAAAAACATCTTGGTTTGGCTAAAATAATCTGTTTTGGTCGCCTGATCACGGATGAAGATCGTCCCGCTTTTCTGTGAAAAATAGCCAATTTTGACTGTTGAAAGCTAATAAACACCAAATGTGAACCTGATATTTCACGTTTGGTTTGCAGACATGTGAACTGCTGACATCACATCCTGGCAACGGCTGAATCGTGCCTGCGAAGCTTCGATCAGCTTGTTTCTCCGTCAAACAATCACTTGTACTATTTCAATAACTGAAGAAAATGGGACGTGACTCCAGAGGTCTGGATTAAACAACGTCAGCTTCAGGTTAAACGGCGGTGACGGCGTGACTTCCTCCTGCAGGTCACTATGAAGACGTACGTCTCATCTCCAGCTACTTTAGAAGGAATAACATGATCAACGGAATGTGAAGAAAGAAGAGTTTTGACATAATTTCTTGTTAAAGTTAGCATGCTAACCAGCTAGCATCGTCTCATAAAACCACTCCATGCTCCTTGTGGGGGCTGCAAGCTGCACAGCTAATTGAGCTAACTAGCTTAGGGCAGGTACAGCTAGCAGCAGTTAGCAGGCACGCTGGTGATATGTTAGCAGACGAGATAAAACCGGATGTTCTTTTTCACGACGCTGAGCTGAAGATCTGGTTCAGTTTGGACATTTTCATTAATCTTCTACCTGCAGCTGTTCTACAAACTTTACATCTAAACTGTAGACGTATGAAGAAGCTTTAAAAGGGAAATGAATCACGTGCAAAGTCTGTGAATTAAAACCGTCAGTGACACACGAGGTCTGAACATAAACACATTTAAATGTTCCTTTAAGCTCATTTCAGTTCTGCAGGAAACCCAACGTGACCTCATGTGAGCGTCTATAGGCTGAAGCTGCTCACACGCTCGCTGTGTGTTTAACATGAGGATCCATTCAGAGGCTGGCCGGCGTCCAGCTCGTCCTCAGGAAGCCTCACATCCTGCTGCTGACCTGAGATCAGTGATCGAGGGTTTTTCTGCAGACACAGATAAAATGAAACAGACTCGATCCAGAGCTCGTCACAGAGACGGCTGGTGTGTAACAGCCAGCAGCTATAATTCAGTCAAGACACACTGCTGTCGCTGCTGTGTGTGTGTGTGTGTGTGTGTGTGTGTGTGTGTGTTTGTTGTTCAGTGTTCAGCTGCTGAGATGTTGTTGTTGTTCAGACCGTCCTGCTTCTGTTTTTATCTCTTGAGTGATAAGAAGAAGAAGAAAACATGTTGTTAACGAGGCGTTCACTGGATTTACACACTGAATCTTTCCATGGTTGAATTATGATTCAGACAGAGGAATAAAACACCAGACGATAAAGAACAGAAGTGATGACACGACACGAGCGGATTATAAAGATGTCGGTTTCTCAGCTGAACGGCTTCGACTGGAAAAACACGACGTCAGTGTTGAAAGTTAATGAGGACGTTGATTCAACGAGTCCGACCAGCAGGAAGGTTTAAAAACTCTCTGAGATCCAAAGTTCAGAAGCTCGACCGACATTAGAGACTCAAAGAACGACAGAATATCAAACTTTAAATGATGATATGAAGTCTGGAGCCTGATTTAAAATGTAAAAAACAAACAAACATAAAGTGGCTCCACACAGCTTGGAACTTTATTTACACCCTTTTTTTAAAAGCAAAATCTGTATCTGCTAAAAGTTAAAGCTCGTCTTCACTCGAGGTTCCAGAGACTGTGGTGGCGTCTGACGAGCTGTTCGGAGACATTTTACGTTTTTATATTTTAATGTTTTGCTGTGAAGCTCCAGAAATGTTCTGTGGACGGCAGAACTTCACCTTCGTCAGCGTGGAGAGAGGAGAGGATGAACTGTGCCTTTAAGAACAATTATCACTCAAATTAGTTTTAACTTTCACTAAACACAAACACACACACACACACACACACACACACCGTCCACGAACACTCAGTAGAGCAACAGTTGTGGATTCATCCGCCGCTGAAAATAGTCCCCAACATACACACCTTTTCCTCTTGTTTCATGAAATCAATGATCGTTTTATATATTTGTGACGACGCTTCACATCCTGTTCGCTGATTTAAAACATTTAAATCTTCAGTTTATCATCTGGTTTATTGTCTTTATTAGTTTCTGTGCCTGAAGCGTCTTTATATTCTGCTTCATCCTCAGCTTCAGTGTTTAGTTGCTGTTGTTTTTAAAGGCCGCTTCAGATTCCACCTGAACGTTGTGTCACGTCGCCCCCGTGTGGAAGCTGCAGGTGTTACAGCTGATGAGAGGTTAAAGGAGCAGTCTGCAGTTTTCAGTTGAAGAAGATTGACTGAATCTCTTTTTTGTTTTCATGACTGATGACTCTGTCGACATGTGGCGGACCCTGCCACCTCTCTGGGACCTGATGTTCCTCTGACAGCAGCAGTTTGTATTTTTACCTCATTAATATTGTAAACATTAAAATTAAATCTACAAAGTGCACCTTTAACATGTTGCATATTATTGAACATATATTAATTTAATATAATTATATGACTTTGATTTGAAAATCCAAGTTGAAGTTCTGTTGAGTTTGTTTCTTGCTTATATTTATATATTTAACAGATGATAATCTCTGTAACGATGTAAATGTCTCTGTTGTGGGACTTAAAATATTATGACATATCTAATATATGTGAAATATAATTTATAGATCACATTAGTAAGGTTTCAAACAGGGAATACAAAAAAAATAAGAACTTTGCTATTATATCATAAATATAAAAAAGGGGAATCTTCATGGTGGAAGATCAGTTTTGTATTTTTGATAAAGTTACTTCACTTCAGTGTTTCAGAATAACATTTAAAACATATTAAACACAAACATTAAACAAACAGTATATGATCAAGGATTTTATCTCCCAGGAACTAATGATCCACATTTATATGTTTTTATACTTTCACTAACAGTAAAAACACAGACGAGCTGATGTGGAAACTCTTCAGAGAAACAGGAAGTCAACAATGAGTTCTGATCTTAACTTATTAACGAAGCAAACAGAGCGTTTGATGATGGTACTTTCAGGATGAGGATGTGTTGGTTCTGAGTGAAACTGGCGCTCAATAAAAGACACCTGAGCATCTGTGATCAATAGAAACTGTTCACGACGACATTAATCAACATGTGGATCGATCAGTTTAACATCCGAGGAGGATTTAAAGGAAACGAGAAACAATCCAGTGTTTTGTTTCTGCTCTGAAATCAGTGAAAGGTCATCGAGGCCCAACACACACACACACACACACACACACACACACACACACACACTGAATTCCCCTGACTATGTGGAAACATCAGGGGAAATGGTGAAACAATGATGCATGTTCGGGCACGTGAGAGGCCACACAACACACACCATCACCTGTCAGCAGACGTTTTATTATTCAGAGCTTCTCGGTGGATTTACAGTCATTTTTAAATAAACTACAGTGAAGCACGTTTGTTCCTGTTGTTGATCTTCTACGTGCAAACAAACAATCCCAGCATGTGGACCAGAACCCAGAGAGTCCAGGAGGGACCTGAAACCACAAAGAATCATCATCATCTTTTATCCATTAATCAATAACTCTGTGTTTCTAGAAGTATGATAATCAATGTGATAAAGTGCACAAATCAACAGAACGGTAATTTTTAAAGGTGCAGTACACAAGAAATTTAGTCAAAAAATGTTTAAAAATGATCCACAGAGTTTAAAGAAATTCTGATATCTACTGAAGTTAGCATGCTAACCAGCTAGCCCTGGTCCAAAGTTCCTGTACTCATCTGAACTGCTAGCTGCATGGCTAACCAAGCTAACTATCAAACTACAGTTCCAGCTACATTGAGCAGCAGTTAGCGGTTATTCTGGTGATCTGCTGCCCCCCTTTGTTTTGGGTATGTGGTCAGTTCTCACACCTTTAATGTGAAATGTTGTATATTATATTTAATCATAAAGCGTGACTACCTGTGACAGGCAGGATGTTGATACAGACACAGAAGCTTTTGTTTTGTGGTGGAATATCCCTTTAACATTGTTAAATTGACTGCGTGAGGAGAATAAAACCTCCTGTGAACATACCGGACTGGTTCAATCCACCGCTTGGAGCTGAAGTGACAGAATCTGTAGAAACAAACACATCCTGTTACCTCACAGCTCACGTGCTCGATCAAGCCCCGCCCCTCACCTGTCCGACTCACCTGACATCCTGTCCAGCTCCACGCTGTAGTCGGAGAACTCGTGTGGTTTGCTCACGGAGCAGACGTGAGCTCCGAAGTCCTCGGTCCCGACCCGTTGGATGGTGAGTGCGATGCTGCCGGGCTGGTAGGCGATGCTGTAGCCGTCCTTGCAGTTCTGGAAGGATTTATGTTTGATGTAGTGACACAGCAGCTTGTTGTTGGGACTCTTCCACTGCACCGACAGCTGAGAGAGCTGCGCGTCGTCCTCATAGTGATAGGAACACGGCAGCGTGACCGTCTGACCGGGCTGACACAGAACTGTGACAACGCTGCCTGCACACACAACAGCCACAGATAGGAAATACAGAGAAAAAGCCACAAAGCTGCCAAACAGGTGACGGCAGTTCGAGTCTGTGGAGGACATCTCGAATCCAAACCTTGATGTTTGTCGAATCCCTGACCAAGTGGATTCTGTCCCGAAAACAAAACAGACGGTAAACGTTGTGACGAGACAGAAACAGAAAACTGAATCTAAACAAACGTCCAGTTTGGCAGCAACTGATGTTACCAGGTTCCCTCTGATTGGTCCAGCTGAGTGAATCAGCACACGAGAAGAAAAACATAAAAGGGAACAGCTAACGTTGGCATTCAACCACTTCCTAGCTAACGTAACTCTTTGATAGTGTTACATTTATGGCAGGAAAAGTGTAAATTAGTCATTATGATTTCAACACTTCCTGGTTGATCATCTGATGAAATGATCGTGGATGGTGAAAGTCTGTCCGTATTTCAAGGTGAAACCACATATTTGACATCCTGTTAGCTAACATTAGCATTCAACCACTTCCTAGCTGATGTAACTCTTTGATAGTGTTTAAAAATACGGCAGGAAAAGTGTAAATTAATTCTAAACTATCAACACACACGTCTCCTGGAGGACAAACACGCTGGATTTAATCACGTTAGCTATGAAGTGGTTGAATGCTAACGTTAGCTGTGGATTTAGCTGTGTCATTTCACCACTTCCTGATTGGGCATCAGCTAAAAAGATGGATAGTGAAGATCTGGAGGGAGATCGAAGTTAAACAACATATTAGCAAACGTTAGCATTCAGCCTCTTCATCGCTAATATAACTGTTTGTTTACATCCAGTGTGTAAATGTCCAAGATGTGCGTTGACGTCCTGTCCAAACGAGGAAGTGCTTGAATGCTAACATTAGCTTGGTTAGCTTAGGTTATCAGTTATATTGTTTAACCTGCAGATCTTCACTGTTCTTCACCTTAACAGTTGCAGTTGTGGTGAAATGATAATAATTAGTCAGATTACCTTCGTTTATTCGACTTGTAACCTAGACAACAGAAGCATGACATCAGGGTAAAATGGCCGCCGTTTGAAAATGGACACACAGATGACAGTGTAAGTTTTCACACTGTCCAACTTTGGAATTTCCCATTTTTGTTTGGTGGAAGTTTCATTTCTTTAAAATAACAAAGTGAAGCCTGCAGTTTTCTGTGAAACAGAATATTGAACTCTGATATTTACAACTAGTGAACGTGCAGAAAAGCATCAGCAGTCAAACATCCTCGTCTCCTCCTTCCAGTCCGTCCATTAGCACCGCTGGTCTTTAATAATTCATTACAGTAAATCTGATTCAGGAGAGACAGAAAACTTACCTTCTCCAACAAACTGTGACAGAACGAGTCCAAAGCACAGAGCAGCCGTCCTGGTCTGATCCGCAGCTGTTCTCCACATTTGGTGCTGGATTAAAACTCCACAGATTCAAACACTTCTGGAGATATAATTCAACAAGATGGAGACGCTGGAGCACAACGTTCAGAGTCGACCGCTGCCTCCTTCAGCTTTTGCTTTCACTGTTATCAGGTAACAAGCCGTGACTGTCAATGAACCACAGCACTCTGATATCTGGCTCTTGGTAGGGATTTGTCAGCAACATGTGACCGACTGCGAGGGTCATCGGGGTGTTTTCCAGAATGACTCAACAGAATAAACCTCCGGCTCCAAAAGTCTGACACGGCTTTGATCTTCTGTCAGAGCTCTGAGGGTGGAGCAGGACTCTGAAGGACGGAGCTTCTCCTCCATCATGTTTCACTGAGGGTTTGAAATACAGCCGACTGATGAGGGATTTTTAAGGCTGATACAAATACTGATACAAATATTTGGTGATTTGAAAATCCGATATCAGAATCAGAATCAGCTTTAATGGCCAAGTATTATATATATTATTAT
>OMLP01008200.1:22454-33396 GCA_900302685.1 Spondyliosoma cantharus | reverse complement strand
CTGTCGTGGTGAAGAGAGAGCTGAGCCGAAAGGCGAAGCTCTCGATTTACCGGTCAATCTACGTTCCTACCCTCACCTATGGTCATGAGCTTTGGGTTGTGACCGAAAGAATAAGATCCCGGATACAAGCGGCCGAAATGAGTTTCCTCCGCAGGGTGGCGGGGCGCACCCTTAGGGATAGGGTGAGGAGCTCCGTCACCCGGGAGGAGCTCGGAGTAGAGCCGCTGCTCTTCCACATCGAGAGGAGCCAGCTGAGGTGGCTCGGGCATCTTTATCGGATGCCCCCTGGACGCCTCCCTCGGGAGGTGTTTCAGGCATGCCCCACCGGGAGGAAGAGACCCCGAGGAAGACCCAGGACACGCTGGAGTGACTATGTCACCCGGCTGGCCTGGGAACGCCTTGGGATCCTCCCGGAGGAGCTGGAGGAAGTGTCCGCGGAGAGGGAAGGCTGGGCGTCCCTGCTCAGACAGCTGCCCCCGCGACCCGGCCCCGGATAAGCGGAAGATAATGGATGGATGGATGGATAGTGTGCAGACAGAACCTCTCTTTGAACCAATGTGAGAGTAACATCCCCTGTACACACAGAAGTAGAGGTCAATATGACTAATATGCATATTAGGGGTATTTGCTGTGGTTAGTATGTTGGAATTCCACAACCATCATAACTGAATTGTAGGTGTAAAAGTCTGGTTTAGTTTCAACAGACACTCTCATGTCTCCAGCACCACCTGGTGACTTAAATGTAGCCTGCATCATAACAGAGAGGCAAACTAGAAATCCCAGTTTCAGTTTAAGCTACTTACTTATGGACTTCCAATTTGTTTGTTTCTCATCAACCATGTATCGGTTTCCCTGATGTTCTCGAGACAAAGTGTCCTATAGAGATTGTTTATCTTCATCTTGTCCATTTTTATCTGAACAGTTATCTAGCACTGCTTTCTGTAAAAATATGAATAACATTTCCAAGTGTAGTGGGTGTGGAAACTGACACGATATCAACCTGTTTTTACTTGTGTATTTTTTGAGAATTTTGTGCGATGACAAGAAAGTGCTTAAGTAGTACAAGTAAAACAAATAAATACTCAATGAATAAAAATGCTGCCTATAAAACTAATCCTGTATATCTAATGACATATATTATAAAACTGAGTTATTATTACTCAAGTATTATTGTGTAAGCATGTCACTGTTTGCTGGTGGCATAACACAAACCTGCTATCTGTATCTATCTGTTTATGTCAAAAAAAATATCTGTATTTGTATCTGCATTTGGATTTTACTGGAACTAGAGATACATACTGTATATCTATGTTTAGCTGTCAATAAAATTATATCATATTTTAACAATGTGCCTGGATTAACCTAATGATAAAATAAATGTAAAGTTGATTGTCAAAAAGATGATATGAAACTACGTCCAAATAAAAGCTCTGTAGCTTTATGTTCATCAGGGATCTGTTGACATCGCTGTAAAGAGTGAATTCTGCTGATTGTAACATGTCATGGATGATGTCTGTATGTTTTTATTTTGGGATTATTCTCTAAAAAATAAAAAAGAATTGTGAGAAAGGCATTCTGTATGACTGTTTGTCATGCTCTTTTGTATTTATGTATTACCACCACTAGGTGACAGCATTGACTCTACAGTTGTCAGATCATCTATGGTAATATCTACACATGTAGCAAAATTGGTTCAGCCTAGTAACGTCCACACAGAATACTAACAGTCGGCCCAAATTCAGCACTGAAATACAGTCCACAGGTGATCCAGGTCTGGTAGCCAGAACCAGAAGATCAGCTGTCCTTAAGTCAATCATTCAGTAGAAGGATTGTTGGATGTGTTGGACTGCTGGTTTGGTGACACCTCTACAGATCTGTTTTAAAGTTGATGTCTCTGTTCTGTCTTTCTGGTCCAACATATGGCCTGAATGGGACCTACTGCAGTCATACAGTTGGCTGAGATATGGCCATGTCATAGGCCAAATGTTGCTAGTGTTCTGACTACCAGACCTGGACCACCTGTGGACTGTAACTCGCTGCTGTGTTTGGGCCGACTGTAAGTGTCCTGTCACTGGGCCAGACCAATTTGGCAATGTGGGTAGGTTTTGTTGCTGTTGTTTCAGACAAACAAGGCCACAATGACAATGAAGAGAGCATGTACTGGTAGACCATAGACAGTGGTATAATATTGAAGTGGTGAAACAGTCACAGTCAAGTTGATATATGGTGTCTGTCTCTATCTTTGGAAATTACCACAGATGTGATGACGAGTTAGAGTCAGAGTTATAGCACCTGCTTGTCTAAACTGTACATACAAAGAGTGGTTGAATAAAAGTCTTTAAGTTTCTGATATTAAATGTAGTTAAGTAAATAAAGCAATGAATGGACACAAGTATCAAAAGCAGGACTAAAAGTAAATTATACATGTAGGTAGGTAGTTTAAACTATGGGTCACCTGATTACCTGCCCATTTGGTTATTGGATCTCATATTCAGCATTGTTCTGATTATCAGAATCAATATTGCAGATAACATAGATATGAATTTATTAATTATTAATTAAAATGCACAATTTGGCTCTGATGCAGCATGGAACCTGCTAAGCAACTAGTAGATGCATCAAATAAATGAAGAGTAAAAAGTACAATATTTGCCTCAAGAACCTTAAAATTGTATTTACGTACAATACTCAAGGAGATGTACTTAGTTACATTCCATCACTGATGGTGGTTTGAGAAGGGCTGCCAATAATGATTATATATTATTGGTAATTGATAATAATTTCATGGCAGAGGACACACACACAGACACACACAGACACACACACCTGTTCACAAAGTCTTCATTTGTTTGATTTGAATTTCATTTTACAGAACACATATCCAACAGCAAGCATGTATACAATATTGATTGTTTTCATTGATTAAGTAACTCTACACATGTTGTTTTGATAAAGTCAGCAGAAAAAAGAAAGTTGCTGAACTTTGACCTCAGAGTTCTTCAGCTCCCTGGAGCAAAGACACCCTCAGGCCTCGCACATAATGCATTTATGACCGCCGTAACAAAGTGAAAAGTGAAATGTGTTTGTTCCCAGCTACTACAATTAATCTCTGAACCTTTTTCAAGAGCAAATTTGACACATAAAGTAACAACAACTGCATCATTTTAGCTGGCACCCAAGCCTCTCCTTGCAGACTAACACACGGCACTTGTCAAAGCGCTGTGGGCCCACCTGATCCAAAAGCCAGATTAGAAGGCCCAGAGGGATGCTGGGTCACAGTGTGGCCGGGAAGAGAAGAAAAAACAGTGTGTTATCTCTTTTCTCCAGGCTGTGCGACCTGGCATAATGCAACAACTTGAAACCGCTGCACCATTGTTCACACAATAAGAGCTCTGTCAGGCCTCTGTGGCAAATGGCATTCATGCTTCCTCACAGCACATGAGCCAGCAGCACATGAAACAGCTGTAAAGCAGGAAATCATGGAGAGGAAAAGTTTACTTATTAGCAAATCCACTCGTGTCTGTATATAGAGCAATTTGAGAACGACAATTTAAAGGAAACATGTCTCTTTCTCTTCTGGATGTTCCAGTGGGCTTTTTCTCCTGTGGTTAGGGAGAATATCACGCCTGAGGGGGAAACTTGTAGAAAAAAAAACACACACACACAAGCACGTTTTTTTTTTTTCATTTTTTTTTTTTTATCAAACACCGCCACACAATAAATGGCGTAACCGTCCGTAATTTCAGGAAAACCGAGACGAGGAAATTACATGCATGTAGCTACGTATGAAAGTGCTCGTGTGTGAATGTGTGTGGTGGTTGCGCTGGTTGTAAATTGATCCCTCCTACTCTCCCTGCTTCGTTGTGCAGAGGAGGGGCGAGGAGGAGGCGGAGGAGGAGGAGGAGGAGGAGGGATCCGAAGCAGGAAGGAAAGGCAGGCAGGCTGTGAATGCTAACAAGCCCCGTCGTAATCATACAGCTCCGTAGGTAGGGTTTGATACTAGAGAGAGAGAGAGAGAGAGAGAAAGAGAGAGAGAGAGAGAGAAAAGAAAAAGCCCGTCTTGCAATGGAGAGGAACGACGACCACTATTAAACACCTACTATGCGCCAGTGCCGCGTTCGCCCTGTGCGCGTGCAGCAGCCTGACCGTCGTCGGCACGTTTGATCAGAAAAACCGTCTTTTTCCGCTGAGTGAAATGTATCGCGACTGCTCGGGACTCACATTCTGACAATGGAGATTGAAAATATCGTGGCCAACACGGTTCTCCTGAAGGCGAGGGAAGGTAAGCAAAGCGGAATGTATTTTTTTCTTCTTCGCCTTTTAATGAGAAGGAATTAAAATGTTTTTGGTTTTTTTTGCTGTCTCTCCCACCTCAACGACACGGTCATGGACGAGCCTGAGCTCTCGGCCGGCTGTCCTCCTTGGGATTTTCTGCCTTCTCTTGTCTCCCATCCCCTGCGCAGCGCTTTGTCTCCGGGCCAACGCCGAACATATTCCGTTGAAATCAGCTGTTTGTACACTAACAACACACACATTCACCGGGCAGGTTAACATAAGGCCCGAGCAGCGGGCTCCAGATGAACAACGCAGGGAGTGTTTGCAGCATCGCGGCTTTCAGACGGCAGCGTTGCATTAGAGGCTGTCGAGCAAATTTTTTCACACACTGAGCGCCAGTGGTTTAGTGGATACTTACAATTTACGGTGACATAACGAATATTTAATGGTATTCACGGTACATGGTGTTGAGTGTGGACCAAAATATAGCTGCGCAGTGGGGCTCTGGGGCTCAGCACAGCCTCGTCTTTACCTGTCATTGTAGGTTTCGGTGTGTTTTTAAAAAACAATTAGGAATGTATAAAGCGAACGTGTGGTATTATTTGACGCATATGTCACTGCTTTTCCGTTTGACTGTTTATTAGGAGCTGCTGGGAGGGAGGAATAATATTACAGTGAAGCTGTTTAGATGCAGTGGGGAGGCTGGAAGAAGGCCCAGCATGTACCCCGGCGGCCCGAGCGCTGTAGCCCCGGGTGTGCACGCTGCTCTGTGGGCTGGTGATCCCGCAGCAGCTCACCTGGAGGTGGCAAAGAGGCGAGTTATCCATCTGTTTTCCAGGAGATGGCAGAGCAGAGAGGCTACTTTGTAGCCAGTGTGTGGGCGCAGGGTGGGTGTACAACGCTGTATCAGCTGCCAGAGGAGGGTAGAAAGGTGTTATTACTGCTCAACCATTTCCACTTGTGTGTTTTCTCTCTCTCTCTCTCTCTCTCTCTCTCTCTCTCGTCTCTCTTCGGAGTGGACACCAGCAGAAAGGGCCTGTTGCCTCGGAGGTTGTTGTGCAAGTTGATCCATTTTATTCGACAGCAAAGTCGCTCTCAGTGCGTATGGATGGCTCGGGGGGAGGGGGGGTCGCGGTTCAGTGTGCGTATGCAGTGGCCTTCCCTAGCTGCTGATGGTTTGCATTATATTCGGACTGCGTTTCAGTTCAAGACTAAACGCCAACACTGCTGTGAAATGGATTATTCACAGCAGCGGTGAATCCATTTCGTAGCAGCAGTTGCTCCTGACGAGGCATCTGGCTTTCCTTTACCTGCCGTTAAATGGTGCTTGGCTTTGCCGTGAGGTTATTGTACACTGATCGGATCTACAGGCTCAGTACCTGTCAGTGTTTCATCCAAAGGAGCCTGGCGTGTCTTTTTATGTTGTCCATGATATAAGCTACTTTGTTGATTTGCCAGTGGGTCATTTGGCAGAAAACTAATTGATAAGTCTGTAATGATTTGTAGTTGTTCATCAAGTTAAAAAAAAACAACCAGATGTTTGGTCTCATAACTTGTGAGAGCAAATAGGTCTTATACAATTAATTGCATCTTCTTAAAAGATTTTTAATTGCAGTCCTCATAAGGATTTTTGACATGGTATGGACACTCCTTCACCACATCAAACATGTTGAGTGTACAGTCAGTAATTTTTTTTGTTTTGTTATATTTCTCCCTGCCATACTATTCAAGGTGTTAATTAGCACCCAATTAACACAGATTAAAACAGCTAATGGCTCCCAATTTATCCCTTTAAGGTGCACGGGAGACTAATTTGATTTAAATTAGCCTTTCCGGGGGTGGGTGTTTGCAGCTGTCAAAAGTGTTTCAGTATGTCACAACACTGGCATTGTCACTGTCTGGGAAGCAAGCCCCACCTTTTTAAAAACGGTGGATCAGAGGTGAGCGACCTTTTTATTCTGGAGCTCCCCCCCTTGATCACCTTCATGCTGCATGGCATCAAAGCTTATGCACACAGCAGACAGGGTGCAGGGAGGCAGTCCACCAGCTGCATGAGCTGCAGCCACTGAGTCAGCAAGAGTTTGTCCTGCTGATGTGTCCTTGAGCAATACATTAAATCAGTTGCCATGTAACTCTCTGACCCGACTGTTGAGATGGGAAGACAAGCAGATTCTGAGCATGACGCATAAACAAATGTGGGTTTAATTTGCCAGTATGGAGCTTTCTTCATCCCAGGATCGACTCTTTGAAACAATAAAATCAGACACTTGTATGTTTGAACGTGGTCACAAGATGCTCGTTACGTTTGGCATTTCAGTCAACTTTCACACACCTGTTGATGTGAAACTGGGCGGCCAGAGTGAGAATTGTTATGGTAGGGTGTGTCCAGTCTGCCACAGTTGAAACGACACGTCAAGGGAAGTGGTTTGGTGTGGTAGAGATGACACTGCTCCCGCCTCAGCCTCTGTAAAAATGTATATGTATGTTTGGCGCAAATGTGTGGAAAGGAAATCCAACTCATTTACAGAATTTAGATGTTTGCCTTTGACTTTAGAGCCGCCCAGACTTCGAGAGGTGACAGTTTCATGTGGTGAACGTCTTCTACTTTCAGAGGAAGTCATTGTTATATCTCCCGTGAGAGTATTTTAGATGGTTTTGGAAAGAGTGGAGATGCGTCCAACGGTTTATGTGGAGAGAGTTGTTTACAGCACATGGTCTTATACAGTATAACATCAGGAGTATCTCATCAGTAATTTTGTTAACAGTCTAAACTCTTTTCACATTAACGGTAACCCATATTCAGTATTTAAGTACAAGTGTTTTGCAATCAGATATATTGGAGGGCCTTTGTTGGCAGCTAGTGCAGTATTTATCACTGAATATATTGGTGCATACATTAGCTGATAGTCACAGAGAACTTGTCGTACATAATGCAGTTAAAAGCACTTGCGATAATTTAGAAACAGTGTTATCGTAGTTTGTCCCGCAGACTGCACTGTTTACAATACTGTGCAGCACCTGAGTTGGCAGAGCACCCTATCATAGCGGAGCAGATGGCGGTGTGAGGTCTGTGGAGAAAAATTATGTTTACTCTTCGGCTGTAACATTACATGAATGTGTCAGAGCTCTTTAATAACCAAATTGAAGAGTTCTTTTGATCAGTTTCACATAAAATTATTGTATAAAACGGGAAGGAATAGTTGATACAAACCGATATATCTGTTGTAGTTGAATATACACATGTATCTCAATTAGGGAGTAAGCTGTGCT
Organism: Spondyliosoma cantharus; assembly: GCA_900302685.1. Lineage (NCBI taxonomy): Eukaryota > Metazoa > Chordata > Actinopteri > Spariformes > Sparidae > Spondyliosoma > Spondyliosoma cantharus. Next base: position 25,851 of record OMLP01008200.1, on the reverse strand, counting down.
GAATAGCTCCTGGAGACTTAATATGTGACATATTTTCCTCTATCAGACCTGAAAAGTCAACAGATGCAAACCCTAATCTCAACCATCACGGCGCAAACAATTGCTGAAGTTGTGCTTTTTTCTTCAAGAAAAATCCACCCCTGTATTCTCTGACATCGTTAGATATCAGAAGTCGGCATATAAGAGGAATTATTTTGTGAAACTGTTGCAATTTTTCTTTCTGATCAGGCTTGACAGATGACCACTATGTTGTATTTTTTAACTTAACATTGAGGCTTTTGCAAAATATGTTTGGACTGCTTGATTTGCTGAAATATAATGACTGAAATTATTAAAGCGTTAGCTCTCACACTGCTTTCTTTTGATGCTTTTGAAAAGGTACCACGTAGTCATGGGGACAATCTGGGTCTACTACCATAGAGCACTGCGGCAATTCTTAAATTGGACAAACCAGTGAAATCGGGTCAGTTGGTTACACCGATTAATGAACGATGATATCTGAGGTTGACTACATTTCCCAGAATGCACTCTGAAAGCCAGTGTTTACTTGTTGCATTCAGCTGTGAGTTATAAATATAGTGGTTGCAGAGAGCAGTGGTGGGTGCATGCATGGTCAGAGCACAGCGGAAAGAGCTTCTGCAGTTGAGGAGAGTTGCTGCGCCCCGCATGATCTGATATCACTGTGTTGGTGTTGTTCCTACACCTAACATAAAAATTAATGTTGCTCCAGGTCCATCATTGTAACTGAACAATCACACTGTCATAGAAAGATAAGCAAATGGAAGAAGTTATTCTTCCTAACACATTGTGAAAGGTTTTATTTTAACATAAAACAGGATCTTTTCCAAAACTTGGAACAACAAACAAAAGTATGCCTAATTTAATTGTTTTAACCGAATCACACTGCAACAGAAAACTTGAAATCGAAAATAATAAGTCAACAATATAAAAGTCAGTTCCTCCCAGGACACTAACCCTGCTCCCGTGGTGAAAGCCCCTTGCTTAACCCATTCATCCGTCACAGCCTACTCATAATATGGACTTTGTCACTCTTTGGTCAGTTGCAATGATGGTCCTTGAGCAACATTAATTATGATGTTCCAGGAACAACACCAACATTACAATCTCTGATAAATCTTGCACCTCTTAGTTAAAATGAGGGTTTCAGTGGTGAACAGATTTTAAGGCACACTGTTCTATTAAAATTAGCCAATATTTTTCAAATTTATATCAATATTCATTTGTGTCAGGACATAATATTTGATCAAATTGTTTGAAAGCAATTTTTTTTCAACTAAAAAACCCTTCTGCTTTCATTCCTTTAAAGGTTACTGTAACTGATAACAACAGGCAAAATAATGTTATACCGGGATACCGTTAAACCATGATACTTTATGAAATGGAAAACCTCATAATGTTGCAACCCTTGTTAAAAACGCAACATGTTGGATGTCTGCAATGCATTCTGCTCTATTGTGGTTCACTGTCGTTGAAGAACCTGGCCTCTACTCAAAGTTAATATAAGGGGGAAATCAAAACCTGATGACTGCGCATGCTTCCTTAGTTTACAGTTAAGTTTTATTGTATCTGTATTAGTCAAGTATTGATATTACTTTAAGTTTTCTACATTTATGAATAAAGAATATGTGCTATACAAAAGTTCACCATTGCGACAAAAGTGTTGCAAGATGAAATCAAACATTTTTCAAATTTAAGAATGGTTTACTATTGACCAAAATAAACTGGTGTGCCATTGTTTTACAGCCATCACTGAAAGATACTAGCTTTGTTTAAAAAACAGTATGTCTTTGCTAAGATGCATTGGAGATACCCATAAGTTGTGCAGCTGAGTGTCTCTTTAAGGCCAACTTCTATGCAGCAGGGAGAAGAACATACAATATGTTCACCACATATTTCATTTCAACCCATATTTTCATATTCAAATGTACAGAGTGGCTGTACGTGGGGAGCATTTCACCTCTTCCCTCTTGTGTCTCTTCCTGGAATCAGATTTCTCCAGATCTGTGTCTACTGTGATTCTTTCATCATTCCTCCTGTCTTCATAAAAAGGAAGGAATGTGGACAGTCCAGTGCTCACTGAAGAGACTTTAATCCTGTTTATGTAACTCATTTCCACCTTACAAGCAAGAAGCTTTGATACTTTTTCATCATAGAACATTACAGATGTAACTGGATATATACCTCTGATGTTGGTGTCACTAACCTCTCTCTGCCCCCTCTCCACCACCCTTCAGACTGTAGGCCTGCAGCAGGTCCTCTCAGACGACTTGTGAGGGTTTTCCTGTGACGTTAGCCAGTGTAGCTTTATTAGTTTTGTGGTCATAGCTGGGCTAACACTTGTTGTCATCACTCTAGGGTGTTTCCTCCAGCTGAGCCTCATAAAACACATTGCTTTGTGACTGTCCCTTGATGTGGGACCATTTTACAGTTATTACACCCACAAATGGGTTGTGCGGAGAACGAGACGCAGTGTGTTGCATACGCAGGCACTAGTAACGACACTTAGCTGGGTGGCTACTGGGATGTTCATTAGCACAGTTTCTTGGCAAGCTGACTATGCATGAAGAGGCACTTTTCAGGTACTTTGTGAACATCATAGGGACGTTGTTCCAGCTGCCTTTTATAAAATGTTAAACTGGTGTTGAGATCCCAGCTGTCAGTCTGATCTTAACAATGTGTACGGGTGTATTTACAAGTTCTTATGGTTCAAATAAAGATTTTTTTTTTCTAAAAAGAGATTTTAGAGGTCTGGCAAAGTCTTGGAGCAAGTGTATTAAATGTCAAAGGTCCTTCACAATTTATCAGTTTGCCTTTTTAAAACATTTTGGTGTCTGCCCTTGATTAAAGTTTATATCATTCCTGCCTTCAAATATACCTTCAAGGTGCTGTCCTATCAGAGATAATCTTCAAGGAGTAACATGTGTTCCACATCCAAGGGCTCAGAGGCTGTTTTTCGTGTGTTCCTGCTCTTTCAGCGTGGCCGTGAAGTAAGCCAGTGGGCCCTTCATCTGAAAGACAGCTGGAGATAACATATATGATGATTGACCTTTCAGTTTGTCCTCTTGCGCACTCGAACTCTGCGCGTCTGTCTCAAGTTTAGTCTCACCATGTTCCTGCGCTGTCCTTCCCTCCCTCCTCTCCCCCAAGACACTGTGAAAACAAGGGTCAGTTTTCAAGCACGTCTCGGCTCGATTTAGTGGAATATCTCGAATGCAGAGAGATGGGAAGGAGGAAGAAAAGGTCTTGCAAAACACCACAGCGTGCTGCTGGAATTAGAGAAATTGCATGTGCCTCCTCTCTGCTCATGTGAATAATGGCATGTCCTACCTCGTGTACCCCCCCCCCCCCCCTTTTTTTTTTTTCTTTTTCACTGTTT
>OMLP01008198.1:3025-18094 GCA_900302685.1 Spondyliosoma cantharus | reverse complement strand
AAGTAGAGGAAAGAGAGAGAGAAGGAGGGAGAAGGTGGAGGTCGCCCCCCATCCCGGAGCCCACTGCAGGCATTAGTGGATGCGGTGCTGCCGGGGTGGCTGTTACTGGTAGGAGCCAAGCTGGAAGTCCTTGGGGGGCAATTTGAGGCCCAGGGAGTTGGTTCCCAGAGGGTCGATCATGTTCTTGTAGCGTTCTCCACGGTGCTTCATTAGGAAAGGACCCCAGTCGGGCTGAGGGGAGCAGACCAGCTTCAGACGCTGCAAGAGGAGAAGCAGCACAAAGAGGCTTTATATAGGCAGAGAAGATACATCAAGTCCTGTAGTGGGGGATGGGGAACAGAACTGTATTCTCCAACATCGGCATGCTTTTACAGCTCCTATGTAGAACTTCTATTGATGTGCATTTTTTCCTGCCACAGTAGGTTCTCTGAAAAGACCACTACAACTCATCTGAATATGAGAAAGGGGTTTACGCAATAGAAGATATTGCGCAGACCCCCATCAGAAATCCAGGTGGAAATTGATGAAAACAGAAGCATGTATTTGCATTTGGACTGTATTCATAGAGCACTTTTGCTGTTTGGTTTGTTCATATTTACTAGCAGATTAGCTTCAAATAACAAATGTATCGTCTGAATTTGTATAGCTGAGGCTAATGCAGCACAGTCACCAGAATGAAATGTTGGCATTTTACCTTTCTCCAAACCTCTTAGTCATTTAACTTTGTAAGATTCATATCTACAATATTACATTTGGAGTACATGCACATTAGCTGACTTTCATGTCAGGAGAGGGAGGGGCTGGTGGTGTGTGACAGTTGGGCCAGACAACTGCTGTTTTAACATTCTGTATTTATAATTAATTTTGAACTTTTTCATGGCTTTATTGGACAGGACAGCTTGAAGTGTAACAGTAAATAGGGATGAGAGAAGGGGTATGACGTGCAGCAAACCCACTGGATACTTTTAACGAGATGTCAGGCCATTTTCCAGAATGCTTTTTTTTTTTATTATAAAACCAGGTATTTTAAGCCAAAATTGTATCTTTTTCAAACACTGACCAGGTGGTTTTTGTGCCTAAATCTAACCAGACCATAAACACATTACTGTCACAATACAACATTAAAAATTGAACATCCATTAACTGTAGGGTTGAATATTTGATCCTAGGTACCTTCTGTCCTCATGTCCGCATTCTGAACCACACTCTGAAAACCCCAGTTCCTCCTGATGGCAAGGCCATTCCCTTGAATGGCATCGCTGTGAGAATGTCTGTAGGTATATCGTAGGCACATTGTAGTGCTTCTACACCAAAGCAATATGTGCTGTAAATGTACATTTTCACTATTTTCATCATGACTATGATTGTATACATGGTATTTTTATTTTTACTGATATGCCTGCTTATATGAATATCACTGCTTAGAACTTTTTTAGTCCATTTTTTTGTTTGTTTGCCATGATGGTTCATGTCAACTCTTGAGACACTGAGATGATGTAAAGACTGATTTGAAAAATCACTTTGAAAAAAAAGTTATTTGAAATTTTAAATTGTTTTTGCAGCAGTACCATTCAATACCAACCTAGTTTGTGAACGAAAACTATGGTGATTATGTATTACAGTTAAGCAAAGAAAAGAATTAAGATGTGGAGCTGGATGATGATCTGTGATTGAGTCTGCTGTCAGAGCTGCTGAGGGAGCAGAGACGTGAGGAGAGAAAGTCATCCATTAATCTGAGTATTTAAAAGAGACCCGCCGGACCACCAGAAAAAAATCCAAATTAATACTCAGCCAGCAGTCCGCCTCTGCCTGCTAATGAGCAACGGATGAGACTATTGATTTCTCAGACAACGCGCGTGTGTGGGATGGTGAGTGTGTGCAAAGCAGACTAAAACAAAACATACGTGACTCATGTGTCTCATCACAGCTTTGTCTCAATTATTACCTCGTTTATGGTGCCGGGCGCGAGGTACATCTTAATCACGAACATGATAGGGATCCAGATGACAGAGCAGATGACCATGAGCCAGCCCATAACCATTGACCAGGTGGGGTAGGTGTAGTCCTCGTAAGTCATTCCCTTCCACTGGTAAAGACTCAGTCCCAGGATGCCCTGCACAGACCAGTGAATCAAGCAAATGTAGGTTAACTTAAAAAGTAATTTATTATGAACTGACTTGCCTTATGGGCATCCATCAAATGCAAGTCCTTATTAGTTGTGTTTCCATCCATCATACATTTGAACAGAATTCCCTTTAAATAACATATGTAAATAACATCTTTTAACTTTTGACTTGGATTATGCCGGACAAGCTGTAAGGAGCCATTTTATTTTTATTTTTGGTTGTTTTATTACACTTTAAAACAACTCCCCATCTACTTCAGTTGTTTAGGAGAATGCTGCCACGCCGTCTTGCTGCGAAGTTGCAGAAATGTTTTGTTGACAACGAAACTTCATCTGACTTTCCATCAATTTTAATTCTTGGATTAACTGTTCCTTACCTCTTTTTTGTCTCTCTTTTTCTAAAAGGCACAACCAACTTTAGGCAAGCATATTACCTTATTTGAAAAATTTAGGACGTTTTTTATTCTTTTGTTGTTTCTATTGACCTTTTCTTTTGCAATACTACAAAACTGTGTACAAAAGTGAGATGGGAACACGGCTAGTGGTAGGACTAAAAACATCTATAAATGTTGAAATAATGCCACAAGTATTTGTTTTTAGACCGCTGTGCCTTGATGTTGCTCAGCTGTGTGATGCTTGTCTGCACTAAAGGAGGACTGGACAGTAGATCTCTTCCCAATTAACTACACTGAACTGGGGACACATGGCTTCAGCTGGGTCCACTGTTCCATATAAAGAGGATGGATGACAAAAATGGGATCATCCTTTTTACTATGAGCAGCCAGTACAGAAAAGGGACAGAGGTGAACAAATTCTACCTCATCTACAGCAAAGTCGACTGAGAAGGATTAGAATAAGAAGGAGGAAAGGAAGACAAACAGAAAAAGGAAGGCATACAGAAATAGATCAGCGTGAGGTTGTGCATCAATGAGCTCCCGGGGGAAATGTGATCTCCCTCGAGAGCAGCAGGATGACCAGCCGGCCAGACTGCTGCTACATTTGTCATCGTCACCTATGCTTTGGAGCTACAGTGGTTCCCAGTATAATTACTAACGTTAAAGCTGGCCGGTGTCCAACACTGACACACTGGTAAACGCTGCGCATTCGAATTTACAGCTTACTGCTTTACAACATACACAAATAAGTGGACATTTTTATAGGAAGTGCACTGTGGAAATAAATGTATATGTGTGTCTGCAGCAGCTGAACTGACGTCATACTATTTGCCATTTACCGTTCTGAAAAACACAAACAACTTGAGACTGGGTGACATGACAGGAATTAGAAGGAAGAAATAATTTTCGATTTAAGCGTAACAAGAGCAATTTCTCCCCTGTTCCCTTCCAACTGCAAATCAATGAACTTGAAAGGCGGCAGCGGAGATGGAAACATTTTAGGCTGCACGTCAGTGTGTGTCTGCGTGAGTGTGTGCGTGAAAGAGGGAGAATGAGAAGAGCAAAAACAAATATACCGTCAGGATGGTCGGAGTCACAAAGGCCCAGCAGATTCTCCAGAATCGGTTTGGCTGGAAACCAATCATCATTTCAATGTCCTCGCAAAACCTCTGCAGACCTGCAGCGAGAAAAGAGAAAAGGGAAGAGAAATGAAATAAAAGAAGAGAAATGGAAGAAAGTCAGGAAGTGGAGACACAGAGGGTGACTTGGGTTTAATAAGATCCGTTAAAAAAAGGACCAAATTCAATCCAACCGTGTGTGTGTGTGTGTGTTTGAAAGGAAGAGAGAAAGTATCGGTTTCTGTCGTCCCTGGGATAAAGCGAGGGAGCAGATGGCTTCATCCGTCCGTCTTTATTGACAGATAACAGTGAGTGACATGAAGAGGCCGAGTCACACAATCATTTCAATATGTCACCTGTGCTGAAGCTCTGACAAACTAGAGGAGAGGGCTTGCTTTGCTTCTTGGTAACAGCCTTCTGACACACACCTGAGCTCTCTGCCTCTGTGTGTGTGTGTGTGTGTGTGTGTGTGTGCTCGCAAATTGTAAATTACAACAGAGACACCTAGTGGTCATTGCTGGAATGACATGCTGCACACAGCAGTGAGTGTAGAAAATTATACTGTCTAACATGACAGACTTTTGGATGATCAGCTCAATATTTAAAGTGTTTTTCGTTTAGTTTTTTAGATTTAACCATTTTGTTTCAGAATAGAAATGTCTCTTAAACATTAGAATTTAAAGGATTTGAGGTTAGGAAAAATAAAAGTAAAAAATTTCAACCAGAGAGGGCAGTGAAGTGCTGCTTTCCAGCCTGATATTAAACCAGAACTTCGCTGATTTTCAGCCAGCTTTGTATCAATACACTGTAGGTAGTATATGCAACAAACAAAAGAAACCTTCACTCCATTTTGAAATACTTCTTCAAGTTACTCATAAGCCATTTTATTTTGTTGACTTCATGATAGCGCTGATGTCACCCTCAGGACTCCTACAAGAACAAAATTGTTTCGTGTTGTGCGGCCTTTCTCAAATAGTGGACCGTCTGCAAGCGGCCCCTAGTGGTCTGATTTGTTATATCGTGCTGTAAATGACGTGTTAAGCCTCATAGTGAGTAGGAAAGATATGGAGTGTTTAATATTCACTCAACTTGTCAGTTATTCAAACAATTATCATTTGAACTGACTTTTTGGTGTGTTGTCAGACTTCAGCAAGGAAGCTGACTGTTTTGTGACCATTTTGCGATTGTATGGTGACACTGTCTTGCTTCACCGATGTCTCAGAAAAAGCAACACAGTTTAACCCATTAAGATTGTAAAGGGACAATGATGAGTGAGTAGCTTATGCTATTTTGCAAGGCTGTCATCTAATTAGGCCGTCATTTTTTACATACTCTTGAAGTAGACCGATTGTTTTGGGGGTGTTGGAAAATTAAGTGGACCATGAAGTTTTTTTTTTATTGTTTAAGTGGTCCTTTGTCTAAAAAAGTTTGACAAACACTGATGTAGTGGGATGTAACTAACATTGCGGCCTCTAGTGGCCATCAGCATAGCTTTAGACTTAGAGTCTTGTTGGTCAAAGGTCATGAGAAAAAACAGGATGAGCTGTACTCACCATAGAGGTAGGAAATCCCCACCAGCTCAAAGATAGCAATGATGACCAAAGAGTAGGAGGCTGCGAACGTGTCGACCAGCTGCAGCATGAACATCCCGCTCTGTCACAAACACACAGCCACATAGAGAAACTCAATATTACGACAAAATTGAAAGCTTCGCCCTATTTCCTCATGTTGTTCCACCTCTGACTTGTCCGTGGCCTAAACTTTGACACTCGCTTGTACCGGATCATAAGAAGTGAAATGTATGAATCCTACTTTATGCTGGATTTTGCCCTCTGAAGCTGTCTGGGGGGATTTTAATAAGACTCAGACTCTCTTGTTCCGCTCACTGAGCCGGTCCTCTGAAGGCTGCGACTGCACTTTACATGCAGAAATCTGTCGGCTTATTCAAAGAACGAGTCGCAGGATGCTGAGAGAATTCCCGAGTGTAAACCGCAGTGTGCACATGCAGCAGATGTGTGTCTTTGTGTCCATGTCGTACCTCTGTGATCATGGGAAATCCCAGGATGAAGAAGGAGGCGCAGCAGACCAGGGTGAAGAGCGGTTTGTGTTTCCTCAAGTACTTGGGGAACTCGTCCGACACGGAGGTCACGATGGTCTCAATGGTGGCAAACTGGAATAGAGACGAGTAGAAGAAAGGAGGGGGTAAATGTAAAGAGAGGGGAGGGGAGACGGAGTGCAGGTTGATATTTTACAAAACTCCACATGTTAAGGCTGACTGTGGAAGGCACATCCTGACTGTCTTCACCAAAGAATTACTGAAAATGATCCAATCAGGCGAGATTGCAGCAGCGTTTTCAGCTGAAAAGCCTCCAGTCAGCAGGTTTACCTAATTTAAATCAGAGCAGCTGCTACTGTCAGAATTTGGTGTTGCTGTTGTTCGTCTTCAATTTGTCCAATAAACCCATTTTTACTGTAATTTCATTTATTTCCAAAGCAAATCAACTACATTATCCTAATCCTGAGCAGGAGCAGATTTGTAAACAAATAACTATTAAGGATTTAGATGACAATGAAGAGACCTGACAGGTGGAGTCCCAAAGGACAGCAATGGATGAAAATACAAACAGGCAAAGTCAGGACGGTGGGTATAATGTGTGTGTGTGTGTGTGTGTGTGTGTGTGTGTGTGTGTGTGTGTGTGTGTGTGTGTGTGTGTGTGTGTGTGCTGAAGAAAACACACTGGTGCTGAGCTATCTGCCACTTCTCCGCTCCTCTCCTTCCTCCTGAGCTCCCAAAACTAATTTCCCGTCAACATCCCAAGCCTATTACCGCCAAGATGCTCTTCTATAACAAAGCCACCAGCCCTCTCCTTGGAGGCGCTGCTGCCAAGGCAAAGTAACATCATCATTTACTGTTACTGTTGACTTGTGTCTTAATGTGCTACTGTGCCCTCTGCTCCTCTGCTCGGCTCAGAAGCATCACAGTGCACTTGAAGGAGTCGGTGTTTTAGCCTGAATTGTTTGCACAGGATTGTTGCTGGAGGTGCTAGGGACTCTGAAAACATCCTGGAGACTTCAGTGTTTGTTCACTGAAGTTACATGAGGAATGAGGAATCAGTGCAGTAACTGACACAATTAGTTTTGTAACTTTAAAGTCAGCTTGAGGCCATCAAAGAAAGCTTAAAACACAATATTGACACGTGATAAAGTTATTAAAAAAGGTATTCACAAAAAATAGCTCAATTACACATCCAGCAGACACAGAGCACCATAATCATTTATTTTCCTGATAAATGTATGTTCAATAACCACTCTGTTATTAGCTCTTTAAGAAAATCTCTCTAGCTGCTAAATGCTCCAAGTTATTCACAAAGTTGCAACTTTGTCTGTTTGGTAGAAAATAAGAGGTTTTTTTGCTGCAGGAAAACAAAGTTTACAAAGGAGGTAAAACTTGTAAATGTTATTTTCTTAATTTACTGGATTTGTCATGATGAGCACATTAAATATACATTAGAACATCTTTAAACTTGTATACAATGATGGTTCGCTAAATATTTTTGCAACAGTAGTCTAGTGTGGGTGAATTTCGCCATCAGAGATTTTATTTTACCAGTGTAAAAGGCATGATGGTGGTACTCCAATACAGTGTGTACGATATGGCATCATTTTAACAACCTTAAGAGAAGTGTCAGATGGTGTAATGTCACATTCAGCACAAATTGTGATGGTCAATTTTACCTCATACTTATAAAATGTAAACTGTAAATGTAAAGGGGACAAATGGATTGTGATATGGAATACAGAACTAAAATTTAAAAGGGTTCTAAAAGGATATATATTTGTGGTTCCGTTTAAAATGCAAATATCAATATTAATTTAAATGCAAATGCCATCAATCAATTTATATTCTATTTTATCTATCTATTATAATTAAAGACTGTAAAAGTCTATACATATTATAGTGGCACAATTAAACCTCCGTACCTGCCTCCTGGAAACCACAGAAAGATTAAGTGTTTAGTCTATAAATGTAGGCCAAACTTACTTAAATGTAATGTACTTTTATTGCACTTAAACTTAGATTTACTTCAGTCGTGTTGTTCCGAAACTTTAAGGTCAACTTAATTTCACTCACTCCAATCACACAGACCCCCCTCTGCTCAAGCACCCAAGAGCTCGAGCACTTCAGCTGAAATCAGTCACAGTGGGTGGTGTGTAATTATGTTAATCAGGTCAATGTGTGCAGCATTTATACCTAGCTGGATGGTGCTACCAAAGTTCAGTGTTTAGTTTTGAGCAAACAAAAGACAAGAAAGTAATTAATGACATAACGTCTGCTGTTGTTGTGAAAATTCTTGATCAGAACAGAAACTGTATTTTCTCACAAACCAACACACAAAAAGTTGAAGAATTTTTCAAATGCAAACTGAACACTGGCAATCACTATGAATTTACTGACTATATTCATTTACTTTGATCAAAGACTAATCTTAATCTAAAAAATCCTGTCCTTAAAGCTCTGCCTGTGTCTAAGACACTGTATAATCACTGCCCACCATACAACAAAGTCAGCTATTAGCTGGTAAGGTATTTGCAACACATGGCAGCTAAAGCACTTTTTTTTTACAAGTTAGTAAAGAACACACCAGATCTACAATGAGAGTGAATGACAGATACCCGACTCCAACAGGATTATAGTGTTGCTCTCAGTCTTTTGGATGTGGGTTGTAGGAAGGAAAGGGCATATCGGAGTTCTTCTGCCTCCAAGTGGCCAACAAAAAATCTGATTTTATGGAACAACTTTGTTCTCTCGCCTTGCCCAGATTCAGATGAGGATTGATATCATGTTTTATCTCTGTGCATCCCCTACAGTGGAAGATACACAAGGTGTTTAGCCTAGTGTAGGAACAAAGACCAGGAGCAGGAGGTAGGCTACACATAAATACATCTTGCAAAAACTCTAAAACTGTTGTACCTGTCCTTTTTGGTGGTTTGGTGAATTTAGTCACAGTAAATGAGTTCACAGTTTCCTTTGCTTCCAGTCTTTGTGTTAAATTAAATTGGTCTCATCCTGAATTTATTGTACTTTCTCTTCATAATCTGGCTCAGTGAGTTCTTCACAAGAGTAATTCCAACTTCTCAGGTTGTGTCTTTATACGTGGCAGTTAAAAGAAGTATAGAACTGAACTGTTCGCCACACTCTCAACGATTTACCTCATCTTTATTATGAGGAAATATGAGCCACAAGTATAGACAAACAACAACATACACACACACACATGCATACACACACACACACACACTGAAGGAACAGTGGTTACCATGGTATCCAGGCCAAGAGTCAGGAGCATGAGAAAGAAAATGATCGCCCAGAAGGGAGACAGGGGAAGTCTGGTCAGAGCCTCTGGATACACCACGAACGCTATGCCTGGACCTGAAACACACACACACACACACACACACACACACACACACACACACACACACAGGCACATAAATGAGCATACACACACCATCTCCACAGTATATCAACCGATTAAACTTGTTCAGGTGTGTTTCAGTGAGCAGCGCCGCCCTGCTGCTGCTGCCTGCTGGCTCGGTATCTTACCTTCATCTGCCACCTTCTCTATCGGCACTTTCAACTCATGTGCCATGAAGCCAATGACTGAGAATATGACAAACCCGGCAAATATACTGGTGGCACTGTTTGTACATGTCACAATTACAGTATCCCTGCAGGGGGTGGAAGAGGAAAGAGAGAAACAGAGGTTGAATAAGCAAATATCGGCATTAGTGACTGAAACAATGCAGCAGTTTCAAAACACCCTACATTTAACAAGTGATGTGAAATCCGATAATGCTCTTTCTATTTGATACAGGACTTCGCTGGCTTGTGTACACACAGATAAGAGATACAATGGCTCCATCTGCTGGCAGGAATAAATTTCTGCAAATAGCGCGCTATTGAGTGTTACAGAAGGTGTACACAGAGTGGTGCAGTACCTTATATCGTAAATGTCTCTGTTTTTTTGTCCAACAAATGGATTTCAGTTTATATTCCTGCAGAGTTGTTGTATGAGGCATATGTGTGTAGGATATTTTAACTGAAGGTATTTTCATTGCAAAACACTTTTAGTATTAAAGGTACAGTTCACCATAAAATCATATTTTTCCTCTTAACTGTCGTGCTATTTATCCAGCATGTTTTGGTGTGAGCTTCACACTTTCGGAGATGTTTGCCGTAGAGATGTCTGCAATCTCTTGAATGCATTGGAACTAGATGGCACTCAAAAAAATTAACAAAAAATATACAGCAATGTCTCTTTCCAGAAAGCATGACCAGTTTACTCAAGATAATCCACAGACTTTGTTGTGAGCAGTTTCATGTAGGAACTATTTTCTTTATACGACACCTGCAACTACACCTGCCTGATAACTAAGATAGCTAGTATTAGAGGAGGTGGCATGAGTAGATGCACGCTCCCTTCTGCGCTGTGATACAGAAAATAAATAGTTCCTGTATGAAACTGCTTTCAACAAGGTCTGTTGGTTTTCTTGAGTTACAGGGTCATGATTTCTGGAAAGAGATCCTGCTGTTGACTTTTTCAAGTCTATTCTTTCGGCTCTACCGAGTGCCATCTAGATTCATTGTATAAGACAGGCATGTCTACAGCAGATATTTTCAAAACTCTGCAACTCGCACCAGCAATCCGGATAGATTGTGTAACTATGTGACGTGATCAGGCTCTTCCTGGAAAAGAGAGGATTGCATTTAGTGAATGAATCCTGTATTAATAAAGGTTAAAAATAAAGATAATTATTTTAAAAAAGATAAATAGCACTACAGGTAAGAGTGATAAAATACCTTCATATGTTTTATCTTAGTGAGAGTGTGATAAATGAAATACATTTCACTGATTTTAAACACTGAGGGCAGATGCTTTAGGTGAGACAAAATAAAGGAAACACTGAACTGCTGGCTGCAAAGAGTACCATTTATTACTGACATTTCTATCAGACATACAGATACAGTGTCATGTATCTATGGTGCCAGAAGAATAGTTTACCTTTTGTGTGTTTACCTGTAGCAGTTATTGTGAAACTTATTGTAGGAGGAGAGAGTGATGAGGCCTCCCCAAGCAGCCGACAGAGAGAAAAAGATCTGAGTGGCTGCATCTTTCCACACCTGACACAGGAAAAAGGGGAAGAGCTGCAGGTAAACAGCAGGAAAGGCCAAATGGTGCAAAATACATTGGTTGAATCAAGCGAGCAGTGCCAGGTACCTTTGCATCATTCAGTTTCTCCCACTTTGGTGTGATAAAGTAGAGGATGCCGTCAAAGGCACCGGGCAGGGTCACTCCTCTGATCAGCAGGATGACCAGCACCACGTAGGGAAATGTGGCTGTGAAATAAACCACCTAAGCAGGAAGGACACAAGAAAAAGAGACAATGGCACAAACAATATGATAACTTATGATAATACTACTTAAGAAATAAATAAAAGGTTCTTTAAAAGGAGACTACCCTTTTCTTTAGATAGAGTCATTTTCTGTAATGTAAAGCATATTAATTTTGACCTTTTTTGCACTACACTCTACTTTAACTAGTAGATAATTTGTTTAAAAAAACATTTAAAGAAACTTTTTAAAGACAGAATCTTTCTTAAAATATTACGGTCAGTTTTATGTATGAATGTATTTGAGTTTTGTTTGCTTTAAACAAGCGACTACAAGAAGATAAGTTAAGACAGCATGTTTTTGAGAGATTATGTCCATTGATTTAAGCAAACAGCAACAGCCAGTAAGAGTTGTCAAAGGATTAAAACGTATAAATCGTTTGGCGGGGTCTGAAGTGAAGTCTGAAGTCTCTAAAATGATGCCACAGTGTATGTCACATCTATGTCCAGTAGAGGGCGTCATTATACAATAATCCAATCTGAGGTCCTAAGTGATCAGAGTCATGTAAAATAATCTATTTTGCATGTTGTCTCACCTCAATCAAGGGAGGAAAATATCTCCAAAGTGACCAGGTGAGACATGTCTTGCACAAGGTCCAATTTTTGAGTCATTTAATTATGTGTTTCCTTTTCCTCTTCCCTTGGAGCAAAAGTGTAAAATTACTGGATGTACTGTAGCATGAAGTGTCACTGTAATTGCGTAATTACTTTGGATAGATGCTGAAGGAGTCCAAAGGCAAGAACCCTTGCCCATATATCTAACATGAAAGGTTAGTTTGTTAATCTGTTAATCATCTGTGCTTTTGTACTGCTGCACTATGTGACAGCTGTAGTGGGGAAAAAATCCTAAACCATGGGTTGGAGAGATCAAAGCTGAATCCAGAAACAAACTAGCTTATTGATTCTGAATCGTCTTTAATTCATTATTGAGCTTATTTCATTTGTTGTTTTTTTGGTTTTTTCTTCTTTATAAAGAATTTAAAAGGTTGAACTTTTAATGCGATCACTGATTTTAAGTAACAACAGTGATAAATAACTTTATAAGGTATAATAATAAAAGCTCTGAGATTCAAAGAAACACAATTCAGTAGAAGGTATACACATATTGCATATAAAAGACCAAATCCAAAGATTAAGGAATCTGGGCATTTTGCTAATTTAGAGGCTGACAGACTATGACAAACAAACATCAAGCAATAGCTGTTCATTTTAAACATGAGGTGATCCCTTGCTCAAGTCCTGCAGTGCTCCCTTCTTATACTGTATGTTACACATTTCATCACTAGGGGGCACTTTCATCACAGAATGGAAGGGAAGACTATGTCCTATAAAACTGAAGCCACAGTTTTTCTTTTACAGCTGGCCAAAGGTGCAAACAGCAGCAGAGTTCAGAGGATTGATTTTCTGGAGTTTGTGTCTTTTGTTACCTTCCCTGATGACTTGATTCCTTTGGCTAAAGACGCGTAAACAATGATCCAGGCCAGGCACAGACAGCCTGCCAGAGGCCAACGGATGTCTCCTGGAAATTCAATTCCTTTAGAGATGTGCAACACGTTGTACCTGCAGATGTGATTCAAACAGCAATACTCAGCCTGAACATTAATCTCAATAAACTAAAATGCTCTCATGAATATAAATCTGTACATTACAAATTCTTCATTTCATCAAAGTCCTACTAGTCTTCATTAGAAGGTCTGCTAGGACAGCAAGATTATTTCCAAGATTGTGTTTCCAACACAAATTAACTTGATTTCCTTCATTTTGTTCCTCTCATAATTCACTTTTCCTTGATTCTTTTGCAGATGATTGCCTTATTCTGTCTCAAGAGACTGCTACCCATTTATTAAATTTGACTAATAACAAGTTGAATTTGTTGAGTTGCAGTTGTTGACAGATTTTTAAGATTGTTTTAAAAAAAGGAGATTTTTCAAAAACGTATTTGCTCAACATTGTCAGTTGAAAATGTTGTAAAAAGATACATTTTAAAAGCTAAAATTGGAAACAAACAAATACAAGCTAAATCATTACTAGTGCTTGTCAACCGTTTGACGATACAAGATGATGCAGTTTAAACGGCTCTAGAAAGTCAAACATCTGCATAAGAAGACTGCAGAGAAAAATATCAGATTTTGTTTCTCATATGTGGGCCGTGAAAAAAATAAAATTGGACGGGTAAACCACACTACACAGATCTCATTTTGTTTCTGTTAGGCTTAAATTCTACTGTAAATTGCCGTTTTTCATCATGCACTCACTTGAAGTACTCCTCACTGGGGCTGACGTAGGTCTTGTTGCTGTCCACAGTCATGTTTATCAGTTTGGTCAGGTTTCCCACAGCGTTTGCGGACAGACAGAAAGAGGAGTTCTTGATGGAGGTGATGTTTCTGTCCCGCAGGATGCACGAGTCTGTTCCAATCAGAAACCAACACACGTCAACTTGGAGAGACTGGCAGAATGCTGCTGTGGGACAGAGCTTACTGTCCGCTCAGGGTACATTGGGAGCCAACAGATGGATCTGATTTGGAGACAGGATGACTAACAGGAGGCTGATCTGGAGACTACACTATCAGTGAGATCCAGCCGTGTCAAATTTACATTTATCTTCCTTTTGAGACATAGCCAAATATGAACAACAGGAGTGATTACACTGAATATGCACCTCCTTTTGGGAGGGGAAAGATAAGAAAACCTGTTTTGCTTTTGACTGCACAATTTTTCATGCCGACACATCAGAAAAAATGTGCGGACAAAACTGCTTTTGTGCTTTTTAAAAAAAATAAGATTTAAAGTGCAGATGTACAGTGTGGGTCTACTGAATGTCTTTCTCCAAATTCAAGATAAAGTGCAGACTGAAGCTTACTCAAAATAACTCTGCATACAGTCTTGCACAACACAATAACTCAACCACTCAAAGGCAGAGTTTTCTGTAACTAAATCGTGTTAAAAAAAAATAACATTAACCATTTGATTTAATGCCACAACAACACAACATGTGTCCTCAAACTGTGCTCCCTTGATAAACATCTTTTTGACATAAATTGTGAAAAATTATAAACTACAAATAATGTCTTAAAATGTTGTGCAGGGCTGTTTTAACAGATTCTCAGGGGTCTTCACATTATTTTGCCCACCCCTACTATACCTAAACATATGATGTAAACATATAAAAGGGTACAAATCAATCTAATATATATTACTTCATACATTATTTCATTGTATTTCTTTTCTTTTTGACCATATTTCTCCCTGATCTGTTATTTTCCTCACAAACGAGTGAGAGAGTGGTCGTGAGACTACAGCGTTGAATGGGCCTGTAGTTCATGTGGCAGTCAGCAGGGGTCGGTCTCGGGCTCACTGCAGCACTGCAGCAGCTCAGACAGTACAGTAAATTTGTCAAGCAAGCAGTTTTTGTGCTGAATTCACAGAATCGCTGGAAGCGAATATTACACGAAGCGAACGGAATTTCGATATTTATTCGACGCAGATCGACATCGGGCCCCTCCGTGGCCCTGCCCGCGCATTTTCTTACAGCCAAAACACGATTTAATCTACAGTTTCATTAAAAAATCAGACCAAGACAAACTGCCCCAGCTGCCTCAAAGCATAAAATCTGACATTATCACACAGAAGAAGAATCGAAAGTGTATAAAAATGTGCGTTTCTGCCACACAGAGGGCCTCCTCGCACTTTATTGGCCCGTAGCATTAAAAACGGATCACACATAAAGTGCTCTGAATTTAAAGTGTTTTTGAGAGTGAGAACACCGCAGAGATCACAGGTCAGGATTCATTATACTGCAGGACACCTCAGCTGAGGGAGACGTGACGCATTGCGCATTGTGGAGATAGGTGCTTTTGGTGTGTGTGTGTGTGTGTGTGTGTGTGTGTGTGTGTGTGTGTGTGTGTGTGTATCTATATATGTGTGTGTGTGTGTGTGTGTGTGTGTGTGTGTGTGTGTGAAGGTGTGAAGGTGTGTCTT
>OMLP01008196.1:7717-19743 GCA_900302685.1 Spondyliosoma cantharus | reverse complement strand
CCCTGCTGTAAGGTGCTGCGAGGACAGCACGCAGCAAGTATGTGTGTGTGTGTGTGTGTTAAAGAGACAGAGTGTGTATCCAACATGGATGATGTCAGAGCAATTAGCGAACACATGAATCATCAGCTGGGGAGGTAATGACCTCGGAGCACCAAAGAGGAGAGTCAATTACTTCGCCGTACCGGAACTTGGCGGCGTTACACATTATTTATTACTCATTCCAGAAGTGATATCGTGACTTCGCCGCGCTCTGGCGTAACATTAATTTGTAATAATCCCTCAAATTACTATTTTTTTTTTGTCGGGCCCCAAATTGAATTCTTGCTTAAGCCAGAAGCACATCTGACGAGTTCTTTTTTAAAGGTCCAAACTGGCTGAAATTTAATAACCGACGTTCACAGGTTACATTCGGGAGGTTTCCGTTCATTAACTGGATCAAACTGCACGATGGCCAGAAACAAGGCACGACGCACTTTAAAGGAACATTTCACCCAAAGACTGACCCACTCAACCTGATGCTGAACAGCCCTGCAGCTTTGAAACAAACATACAAATTGCTCCATAATGGTGCAAGTCTCCCGAAGGCCCGAGATCCCAAATTTATTTTAAAAGAAGTTATTTAAACCCCGTGACGTGCAGTTCAGACGGGGTTGCATGCTAGCGCCTTTAGCTCAGCAGCTACGGTGATAATTTTGTCTTTGAAAATTGGTGTAAATTAATTCAATTTGGGATATCAGGGGCTACCAAAGACCTGTATTACGTCATACGAGCTAGTTTCAGTTGTTTAGGAGAATGCTGCAACCATCTTTGGGTGAATTTATCCTTTAACGTCTTGACAATCAGCCACTGAGGTCGTCTTCTTCAGAACTATCTTGAAATAAAACACATCTGTTAAAAAAAACACGAATATTAAAAAAGACTGCGCTCGTCCGCGGATCATACTTGTATTTTAAAAGAGAAGCGACAGCCCTGATTGAAAACACTTATCTGGAAAGTCGACAAACCGTATGAATCACAGACTTTTCACAAGCGAGGAAAATCACTGTCATGACAGTTTGTGAAGTTTTTGGCGCCGCTGCGCACAGAGGCATCGCTCGGAGTCTAAACACGTCGTATCTCGTGGTTGCATTAGATTACGGTGGTGGTGTTTTGAGGCTGAAGATGGCAGGATGAATGGGGAATTTCAGCTCCTGCTACTGACGACGGCTCCCTTGTGATTACTAAAAACTAGAGAATCGAATGTTCACTGTTGATGTTTTTAGTCCACTAAAACATTTACGCACATAAAACATTAAAAGAGCCTCTCAACGTTGACCAGATGCTGCACAAGCAAAACTTTCATTGTATTTTAACAAAGCTGTCTTTTCAACTGACATCCATAAAGTTGGATTTGGTGGTTTTTTTTTTTTTTTCTCCACTACAGTTTGATACCACGTCTCGCGGTGCCTCTGGGTCTCCACTGGAACCTGTTACAACTGCTGTGAATCCAATCTGATGACAGCTGCCTTCCCTCATGAAAGGAACGAGCTCCAGACGTCTCAGAGCTGCACGAGGTGACTGTCTGATCCTCAAAAGCAAAAAATTAAAAACTCCTTTAAGAGTGTAAAGAAAAGGGAAACTCCTGAAACGACTGCACGTTGTGGCTCCAGAGGAAGCTGCATGTAATTCGCCATCCATTGGCTGTGATGCATTGTGGGTAATTTAGCAAGTTTTGAAATTATCGGCAGTTTAAAAGCAAATGATCAAAACCGACACAGCAGAACCAGATATCACTTATTGTTTTTGTTCCTTGATCATTTATTCTTTTGCAAAAGCTGGCGCCTACATTACCCACAATGCAACTTAGCCTCTGAGTGACACCACCGACTTCAAACCCGAGCACGAAGCCTACATTTCCCACAATGCAACTTAGCAGCATCTCTTTTTAGACCCTCCTCGTCTGACTGACCCTACAAGCTCCGCACTAACACACATCATGCGATGAAAAACTGACGATTATCACACCGTGAACTACATTACCCACAATTCAACTGAGCCAATGCATGACATCACTGGAGGCGGTTTATCGGGTTACGTGCAGCTTCCTCTGGAGCCACAAAACACTTTATACCACATTTATAACACACGTGCAGTTCATCCCAAAGACCTGCAAACACACCTGAACGTGTACAAATTGGTGGAGTTGCCCTTTAAAACAAAGCCACTGAAGCTGCTTCTCTTCTAACGAGGTCTTTAGGCTGAAGGCTGCGGACGCAACAAAGGGTGGAGGGGAAACGGGAGAGCGGCGTGCGTCCTGCGCGAGCATACGCATTTCAAGCATCGACGCGTGAATGGCCTCCTCGCTTTTTCTGTGTGTGTGTGTTTGAACAAAGAGAGCATTCCCTCTCCAACAGATCAATACACCCGGATCCATTCTGGTTTGTTAAGAGTAATAGGCATGGATTTTGAAGAGAGGGGAGGGAGGCTAACGGGCGCTGATTTAGCCGCGGCTACACCGGACCCATTTACTCCTCGGCTACAGCTAACAGGGTTCCTCCCGCCTCCCAAACACTTTGTCCTGCCATCACAGCGCCGTACACGGCAGAAGAAAAATTACCCCCATTATGTAATCTCTATAATGATTCCTATTGAGGAAGCAGAGGCTACAACGGCGGTACAGTAAATTACACTAAACACCATTACTCTTGACAGCTCCTTTTGAGTGCGTGTGCGTGTGTGTGTGTGTGTGTGTTTGTTTGAGAGTCGAGCGAATGATTGAGTGTGTGTGTGCACGAGTGCGTGAGCGCCGGCTCTCTCAGCGAAATTAAACTGGGGCTCAGGTGAGAAACAGAGCGATGCTTCAGCACAAGAGAGAGGAAGAAGAAGAAGAAGAAGAAGGGAAGAGGAAGAGGAACAGAGGGAGCTGACAGGGAGATTGAGAGACGGTGAGATTGATGGCATGTAATGATGAAACGGATGGAGGACGAGACAAGAGAGACACGCACGTCAGAGGCCATTACTCATCTCGCGCAAGCTAAAACGCCACCCAAGGGTGCCGCGGGAACTGTCTGCCACCCGCCTCTCTCCCCCCGTTTCTCTCACCTTCGTTGTTTTTCCTCTCTGTCGCCTCGTTCATCCCACCCTCCGTCTGCGCCTTCTTCTTCTTCTTCCTTCCTCACCCTCCCCATCACATGCTTCAAGACTACCTCCGGAGACTCGTAGCGCTCGTATCGAATCGTACTCGTCAGGAAACTGTGAGAGTTGGCGGGAGCGAAGCAGCGACGGGCGAGATACCACCGACCGGCCGACCGACAGAGCGTTCGTCTTAATTAAGCTTTAATGGCGGAAAGTAACTAAGTACATTTACTCACGCAACCCTGACACTATATTTTGTGCCTTACTTCGTTGTTTGTTAACAGTGAAATAACAATTAACTCACGTTTAAAAAGCGCCGCTGGCATTTCTGTGAAGTCACCACGTGTAGATAGATGATGAAGTTGCAAAAGGAGCGTCTTTGTCTGGAAGAATTGTGCTTTTCAATGTCGCACGGGATTATAACTTGTTACCGTCTTCAAGTCCTCGGATAAAAAAAAACCAATACTGGTATTATTCGTTTTTTAGCTCTTATGATTCAGATCGTCAGTCGAGGAGACACCTGATTCAAACTTTTGTTGTTTTCAGCTGAAGTATCCGACGTTTTCTTCTCAGTTGCATAATCGCGCCACGAAATAACAGAAAATAACAAAACACCAGCAGGGAAGCGAGGTGGGAAAACGTATCTGAAGACGCCAAGAAAGGCATTAAAAAACTTGGAGTGTTGCAGGCGGACGGATCGACGCGTAGGCCGTTTAGAAAGAGAGTTAAGTCTAAAAGCAGCGTGGTGAGCGCGTGCTGAGCTGCCGGGGCTGAGAGTGATAAGGTGTATTAATAAACAATGCGTCAGTAATAATGTTAAGCGCTGCGAAACATGGCTGTGGATAACAAAAAAGCAGGTACATAAAATGAGATTCCAGTTAAATTCTGGTGCCTTGGAACATTATTCTACAAATGCGGTTGATCTATGCTCCCCATTGTGATTATGCAAGAACTCAAAATTGGACTCCATATGCTAAAAAAGAAAATGAATAAATTCCCGCTACTTGACCCCTCGACTGAGCGCAGCCGTGAACAATGTGATTGAAGCATGTGAGACAGAGAAAACGCCTGTTAAAATCTGGTTTTGTACGTGTGTGTGTGTGTTTTAGGAGTTTAGGCCCTCGTTTCATAGAGCAACATTTTCCATAATGAGCCCCCGGGGGACTTGTTGCAACGGCGCTAACTTCTGCACAGACTTCTGGGATACCTCCCGACGCTCCCCAGAGAGCCTGAGACAGACTAAACGGCCATTTCCATAACAGCATACTCACAAAAAAACCAGCAGCGTCACTTCTATCCTGAGAGCTTTTCATTCACTAGGATGGAGAACCCAAAGAGCTGAGGACGAGTGCGAGAGGTACGCAATGAGGACGGACCGGTTATCGGAGTTTCCAGTCGTTGTCCCCCTTGTTAGCAGGACCTCGGAAGGTGTTATTTGTGAGAATATCCGGTCTCACCTATAGCAAATAAGATAGGATGGCGTCCTATCCAGACCAGACATCTGAGCGAGACCTTAGGAGATGCTATTTGATAGAAAACTTGATTTTTGAGTCTCATTTCCAACTCAGGAAACGGGTCAGCTGCCGTCCCAAAGACTCTATAATCAACTTTCGGGATCATGGGAGATGCCGTCTTCATCGTTTTAAACGATCACCTTCGCCGCCATGATTCAGGCAGAAATGAGCACTGACGAGGTTTAATTCATTCACGTCGGGTCTCATCCGCTGACTGTCCTCTCTCGCTCTCTGGCTCGCTCCCAGACGTTGTAGCAACAGGAGGTGAAATGAAATGAAATGCATCATTCCCTTGAGTGCAATCACGGATGTCTCTGCTTTCGAGACGTTTTAATGCAGCGATGCCTGATGTAAGCCGGTGACACGCGAGCACAATTGGATGACTCCCTGCAGCCAGGTTCCATTATCTGTTACAGCACAAGATTTGTGGGTTTTTGTGTTTTAGTTCAGGTGTCCACATACTTTTGGCCAGGCACCAGGAGCCGACGCGAGACAGTTCTTATCACTGTGGGCAGCTTCTCCTATAAAACGACTTGTATTCATTTGAAAACCACTGAACTGTTGTAACACGATTCGGCTGCGTCTCTGTAAGTTAAGTCGGATCGATGTTACAATAACACAAAACCCAAAGGTGGACGCCGCGCTGCCAGGTAAACACTTCCTCTCCGCCGGCGTGGACTTCTATAGGCCGTTTTTTAAAAAAAAGGGGGCCCCGCTCTCGACTAAGCTGCATTCACTAAACATCTGCTTAACATCCCGCACACACGCCGCCTAATACAATGAGCCGATATGCAGAGCGGCGGAGTGTGTGCCGTCCTCTCTCTCTCTCTCTCTCTCTCTCCCCGTGGAGGCTTCAAATGCATCACGCCTAATCAGAGAGGGAGGCTCAGCTCATACCGGCGGCTAGTGCTGCATGCTAATCCTCTGCAGATGAAGACGCTAAGCTAAGCGCAGGCTGACAGCCATGCGCCGGGAATGGCAAGAGGAGGCTAACGCTAACTGCAGTGTCACCGCTCCCCGCCTTTCCATTCACACGAACGCACACACACACCCCTCAAAAAGAAAAGCTCAATGCATTTGGGTATTTGGAGGTATTTTCATGACTTGACTTGGAGTGTGTGTGTGTGTGTGTGTGTGTGTGTGGAAAAAGCCAACGACAGCTGCATTAAAAAGGCTTCAAGTCTGCCCAGCTGAGATTTGATTTGGCTGTGAGCATCTGTGTGTGTTTCTGTGTGCGCCCGCGGGTGTGTGCGTGCGCGCTCGTGAAGGAATTCAACAATAATACTAACAAGCGCCCAGGGCCGGGATGTGGGATGCAAGACAACCTCTCAGCATAAAGTTAACTTACACACACACACACAGAGTTCAGCGAGTTGTTGTTGTTTACCAGCTGAGGTGAGACGGAGCCGCGGACTTCTCATTAAAACAAAGAAAAACCTCCTGGAAGTTTTCTCATTAGCGTGCGCGAGTGTGTTCTGCGCGCTCACACCCGAGGAAACGACGTGCGAGCTGGTTTCTGGCTCGGTTTAAGCGCGCCTGTGAGGAGGTGAACACGAACCGTCCGTCCGTCTATCGGCGAGCGAGCGTGTCAGAGCATCTGTGTGCCCGGCGAGGGATTTTGTTTTTTTTTTTAAGAGGAAACCACCGGCCTCTGAGGGATCATAGCGGCGAGACACACACAAACACACACACACACACTAACTGCCGATGGTTGTGTGAAAGCACCCCAGAGAACCACAAAAGGGCTATAATGTCTGCCGGTCAGAGAAAGCACTTACAAAGAGCTGCCTGCCAATCTCAGCCAACCGCAGCCGCCATAATGCCCACCGCTGTGCCCACTCACCGTCAATCACATTTCACCACCACACCCACCCGCCTGACAACCTGCAAAACGTCTTGCAGCGCTCCTAATTACAACCGCCGCTGCCAACTCGCGCAACACACGACCCCTCCGTCGACCGATAAACCACAACTTGACATAATGTACGCGCTGCCGCCAGGGCGCCGCGCTCCAAAAAGCAACATACAGCCGTGCCCGTAACACAAAATAAACCCTCCTCGCCTCGAGTGAGCTTCCTTCTTTCCCCCCTCTGACACGTTACATCCCATTAACGAGGTGTCACCACTAATATTTAGGACGTTAATTTGTGCCGCTCCTGAAGCCGCTTTGATCCAAACAGAGTGTGACAACTTTAATGACTAAACAAAACAGAGGACAAACAAACCTAAAGACCTGCTGCTAAATCGTGGCGGGGTGGTCTGCGGGGAGACAGCTTTTGATGTGGAGGGAAAACAACCAAAGGAAGCTTTTTATGTGGCCGCGCCATCATTACGCCGGGCGAGGTGAGGCAGAGGCCTAATTAGGGCCCGGATTGATTGAAGCGGTGTGTTCAGACTTACATAGGGAATACAAGGAGAGAGAAACGAGGGGAAAATGGCTATTTGAGAGGTAAGATTTGAGGTTTGGGTTTGGGTGGTCTCACTCTGGTGTTGGTAGCCTCACTAGCAGGCGAACTCTACCTGGAAAAGGTGAATGATCAAGGACACGGTTGGGCGCAGAGCCAGACGATATGGAGGAATCAACATTCAGAGTCTAATTCTGGTCCAGAGCAGCAGGATGAGGAGATTTTAACGTTTGGGATTTAAAAAGTGGATTTATCTTCACTCCTGTTAATCAACCCGACTGCAGCAGCGACCCGGGGAAGGTGACCTGGAGCTGCATGAGCGTAACGTTACAGAAAGGAGACGTGGTGGAAGAAGAAGAAGAAGAAGAGAGAGAACCGGAGTCTCTGGTGAGTGCTGAGTTCGGTCAGAGTTGACCTGAACACCCTCGTAAAGTTATCAGGCTGCTCGGTGCAAACAAACACATCCGGGATCATTTCATGCACAATTCTTAAATATTATATCTTTCAAGAAGACGTGTGTGAAAGCTCGTCCAACGAAACCCCGACTCTGGAAATGTATAGTCTTTTAAAGCCCCTGCAGATTGGCAGGATAAAAACATGCTCCTTGACATCCTTCACTGACATTACCCTTAGCAGTATCCCTGGGTAGCGAAGTTAAAATGATTTCCAACAGTTACCTTCGGCTGGCATTTGTAGCTGACAATGCTCAACACTGCGGCGTCAGGATTACAATTAACATTAGCTTTAGGGGTTACAGGAATCAATTAACTTGTCAATGGAAGCTCTGACAAGATGGATGGGTCGAGGTTAAGTTGGACTACTGAAAGAGAGGAAAGCCATTCTGTGATTTTTTTAAAAAGGCTGAACATCTCTGACGTATCCTGTTTTTTCAAGAAGACAGCAAAAAAAAAAAAACATGGGGCCACATCCTGTCTTCCTCCCTCCCACTATGTCGCTCTCCTTAACCTTCCATCTTCTAAACCAGGTTATTCTTAAGAAACCGGGGGCTCCTGTCAGCTCCCACCAGCCTTTTTTTTTTTTGCCTCTAAATGACAGAGGTAACCCTCTTATATGAGCAGCCGCCGCTAAAAGCATGTCATTTTCTCCCCGCTAATGTCAAGTGGGAACAGATCAGAACAGGCAGGGGGAGTTAATAACGCTGCGTTCTCTCCTCTCGCGGATCCCGTGGGTGCTCCGGCTCATGTGAACTCTCGAAACTTTCCTGCGTGACCTTCACCGTCGTGAATGGCGAGTAATCATCCGGGGTGACCTGTTCTCCGGCTTCGTCGGAATCTGACAATCTCCTGAAAAAAAGCCCCGAGTCATGATGACGGGGTAGGATGGAGATGGAAGGGATTGACATTTTTGTTCCTTTTCCTCGCAGATTATCTCACCTGTCGTTTGTTTCCTCTTTGGTCTTTTCCGCCTTTTGTTCACAGCGGCTATAAATATCATCCTTAACATTAATCCAGCGTCCAATACTGTGGAATAGTCATGTAGATGTTGGAGCTACATGCAGCCACTTACATCGATCTACACATCAGCTGGCTGCTGAACAACCTGCAAAGAAAATACTGGCAGGTTGATTGTTGTATTCAGAAAAGCTTTCACCGCAACCGCAACTAATCTCCAAGGTCGCTGACTCCGCGGGCTTCAGTGGAAATGAGGAGGAAATTGTTTTAATGGTGTCCTCAGCGTCGGCAACCATTTTTTCGATTTTATGGTGAGGCGAGACTGCAAAAAATACGCTAATGCACGACAGCATAGCATCATTTGGCTAATATTTCAAGCTAACACCACCTCTCGAGAGAAGACACGAACATGAAACGAGCTAACGACGGCCACTGCAGGAATTAAACTTTTTTTTACGAACGAACAAAAACAAGAGAAGACTTGGAACTAGTTTCTGTTGGAACCAGGTCTCAGTCCACCTTCACACATTGGTTTGTTTGCTGCTTATAGAGAGAATAAGAGACAGAATGCAGGTTTAAGACACTTCAACGTCTCCAAATGTCAAAGATGTTCACTTGTAAAACTTCTACGTCAAAGTCAAAGCAAAGGGATGTTTCCACGAGGTTTAAATTCATATTCATTCACGTGAAATTTCAGTATTTTCCTTCATCACTTTTGGTTTTCATGTCGAACACCGAGTCCTCGTTCGACCTTTTCAGGCGATCCGTGATGATACACATCAACTCAAACGCTCCGCCGTCCTCATTCTGCCCCGATGACTGACATAAAACCCAGCTTCCCACAGTGCATTGCTGCGCCGCCCCCTCTCTAGAAAAGAGGGGGGCCGGGGCTGTTTCATCCATAACCAACAGAGCCATCAGCGGGAGAAACAGCGTCTCTCTGTATTCCACTCATGCCCCCGTCCTCTCCACTGCAGAGGCTAGAGGTCCACACACACTGTGGCTCCACTCATTACCTTGCCGCTTGGATGCCAGACCCCCATTCACCCCGCTCACACACACACACACAGATACATGCACACACACACACCTACACCAACCCCCTCCCCCTGATTAATCATCTCTTTTTAACCCATCCCTCTCCACCTAACATCCAACCTCCTCGCAAGATACAACACGCTGGGTGAACGAAACGTGATCCTGATGTTGAGTGGTACCTTCCACACGGGCAGCTCACATTGTTTAACCCCGTCTGTTTGTCCGGCTGGCTCGCGATAGATGCCGGACAGATGTGGGCTGTGGACGGCTTTACCGCTAAAATATTTAGTTGTGGACACGCGGTCAAGAATGCGATTAGAGTCAGCTAACATTACATTCTGGGGGGTTTCATCTGAGAGCAAATTAGCAGTCAAACTCATAAAAGGTGGACAAAATGGAAACTGGAGGTTGTGGACGTTCATTACTTCACCAAACAAACATCTGTCTGCAGTGGAACAACACGATGACGCACAATAAATAAAGAAATCCTTCATTTATTTTTCTTACAGCTGCCTGCGTGAAGTCAGAGGTGGAATAAACATCTTCACGTCGTACCTGAAGGCAACGCGACACAATAAACAAAACCGCTGATCATTCCCATGATCTCGTACAGTAATATCAATATCAGCCGCCTCCCTGAGCGGCAAATCCGAGCGTCAAAATTTGAATTAATGTGATGTGTGATGTGACACTTTGCACTGATATTAAATTAGTGACTGAACACCGGAGCTTCAAGGAATTCTTCCCTTCAGGTGCGCCGTCCAAATGAGTTTTTATTTGAACGTATGACTTCCAGCTGTGACGGAGAGAAAACGTCCTCATATCCTGGTAGAAATCATCCCCGGCTGCTGTCGCAGCGTCCTGGGAGTCGTTTCCATTATTCACTGTCTGCAGAGCGGCTCCAGGATCTGGTCTCTCGATAAAAAAAAAAAAAATCATCTCTCTGTTGGTTTGTTTATGGAGACGGCTGTTCAAATACTCATATTAAATCTGAGCTGCACAGAAGAACTGCACGACAAAACACCCTGTGCATTCAGTTTTTAATTTTCCTTCCTAATCAGCGGAGAAACAATTAGTGCATTAACAGAAAATAAGTTGGGGCAAGCAGATATCTGTGTTTCCGTGTTCCTACATGTTCACGGGGTCCTTAGATCCTAGGGTCCTAACTTTCCAGGGTCCTAGAAGAGTCCTACGTTTCCAGGGTCCGTTCTCACGGTCCTGAGATCTCAGGGTTCAACTTAAACAAGCTCTTAAGTTCCTGATGTCCTTATTTTCTAAGCTCCTAAGTTCTCTTGGTCCAAAGATCTCAGGGTCCTACTTTAACAATCATCTAGGTTCTCAGGGTCCTATGTTCCTATGGTCCCAAATTTCCAAGGTCCTATGTTCCCAGACTTCTTAGTTCTCAGGGTCCTAGCAGGGTCCTATCTTTCCAGGTTTTGTAAATTTCCAAGGTCCTAAGATCTCAGAGTCCTGATTTATCAAGGTCCTATGTTTACATTCTTTGGGTCCTACGTTCTCAGGGAGATTTGATGCCCAGTTAAATAGTCTTTAAACACACACTAACACAAACAAAGCAGAAGTTCGTACACCACATCCCTCCTCTCCTCCACTCGTCTTCAACCTTTTAGTCTTCTGTCCTCTCCGGTTTCACCCGGACTCACTCTCCTCTCCATCTCACTGAGATCATTAGGCTTAGCGGGGCCGGCCGAGCCCAGCCCGGGTTAAATACACATAACCTCACACTGTTCCGACGAGGGGAGGGAAGACACAAACCCCAAACACACACACACACACACTCGCTCACTCCAACTCACAGAGGTCCTCGCTGCAGCTTTAAGAGCAGTGATTGCTGTAATGGGCCAACAGAGGAGAGAAAAAAAAGACAACAGAGAGGGAATGAAAGGATCGAGAGGAGAAAGAGTTGATGGATGGGTCTGCTTTCCAGGTCACTTAGGGGGCTCCTCCCCCCTGTGTCAGACACACTCTCCCCAGGGTCACTATTACTGGGCACACACACACACACACACACACACACACACACACACACACGTATACTCGCCGGCGTGTCAAGGAGTGCAAGAACAGAGGCAGGTCGCACCACAATGGGCAACATCGATTTTACAATATAAACTAATGAAGCAGACCAAACTCAATACATACAACACACACACACACACACACACACACACACACGCCTTGTAAACACACACTCCGACATCGGTGAGTTTGTTCCTTTTCAACGCACACACACTGTAATTTCTGATGTGAATTACTGAAACACAAACCAATTATACTCGCATTGCAGCTATTCTCCGGCTCACAGACGAACATGGCCGCACACACACACACACACGCACACACATGCGCTCGCGAAACACACACGCGCGCTCACAAAAACTTCCAGGCCTTGTCTGAGAGAGAGAGAGTGTGTGTTCCCTCGAGGCAGCGTCTCTCCTCTCTCCTCCTCCTCCTCCTCCTCTCTCTATTTCCTTGGTGACAGCTGTCATCCTGTCAGGCCTATGGCAGCCCATTCTGCTCACTGA
>OMLP01008193.1:37108-49001 GCA_900302685.1 Spondyliosoma cantharus | reverse complement strand
ATATACACATATATATGTATATATACATATATACACACATACATATACAGTATGTATATATATATATATATATATATATATATATATACATATATGTACAGTCAATATAATTGATTTACGGTGTGCGCCCCTAAATTTTGTGATTGCGCTCCTAAAATTTTCAGTTAGGGGTCACTGTGCTCCTAGTAAAAAAAGTTAGTCTGGAGCCCTGTAACTAGCCTTCACAGATTACAGACAGAAAAACAGTCCTCATCTGGAGTCAAATGTTAGTGAACACAGACAGGAGAAGGTGAGAGGCCAGGGAGAAGTCTGCCTCCTTTTGACCTGGAAAAGGAATTTACTGCTCTCCCAGACATTTATATAATGCTGTCAGGGATTAGAGCGTGGTGGGGGGACAGTTGCAGATTTACTCACCGACTCCCTCGTTCTCATCTCCTCTGTCATTGGCTGTTTCCTGACCCTCGGGGTATCCAGCTGGGTTTCATGGTGTCTGAAATCTGCTCTGCTCCCTCTCACTTGTTCACAGGAGATATTTATGGCTGATGGTGCCGTGCAGCCTTTTCTTTGTCGTCTGTATGTCCTCTGTGTCTTAAATCAATCATACAATCATGGTATCTTTTTGTCTGATATTAGTCTTTTCATTTATTCGCTCAAGGATTCTCTCACTCATTTTCTTCTCTGACCTTGAGCTTCATTATTGATCTCTCTGCTAAAGGGCATGTGATTAGAATTTTAATTTCTTCCACATTAAGGTGAGAGCGGATGCTAAGTTTCTCATCCAGCTAGATTTGGGGATTTTTCGGGGGCATCATAGCAGAGTGGGCAAAGACTCTGTCTAAGTCTTTCACACTGATAATCCTCTTAGTCGTCCGTGCCGATGCACACACAAATACAGTCACACAATAAAAACCAAATGTGATCACACATGGAAAAAAGCATTTGATATTTTTATCATGGTGAATATTTTTTTTTATATTCACGGGAGTCTTGAGTTGTAACTAAGCATTACAGCCTGTCTCCTCCACCTCTGAGATAAGACTCTTGTCCTGAAGGCTAAGTCTTTCACACTGATAATCCTCTTAGTCGTCCGTGCCGATGCACACACAAATACAGTCACACAATAAAAACCAAATGTGATCACACATGGAAAAAAGCATTTGATATTTTTATCATGGTGAATATTTTTTTTTATATTCACGGGAGTCTTGAGTTGTAACTAAGCATTACAGCCTGTCTCCTCCACCTCTGAGATAAGACTCTTGTCCTGAAGGCAGAAATTTGGCATTTCCATCTGGGAGTCACTAATGTATTCACTCATATCTTTAATACTCTGCTGCCACTCCCAGCTCTGCAGCTCAGAGAGGTTTTACTATGAAGGAACTGAGCCTCAGAGCATGTGTACCCTCCTCAGGTATGACTTTGCCACAGTGGGGGTTTTCAGCATGTGTGTGTGTGCACACAGCGAGAGGTAGTTATTGAGCGACGGAGAGCCAAGACAGCTGAGTAGCTCCGTCTCCTGAAAGCCTTGACCCACTTCCAGGTCTCCTCCTTCCCCCCTGCTCACCCAAACATGCTGCATACTGAAGCAGCTCTGCCACAATCTGCTGAGCTGCAGTGGAGCTCTGCATGCAGATGCCGGGAAGAGAGGGTGTGTCTGTCTGTCTGTCTAATAAATAAATTGTATGTGTGTGTGTGTGTTTGTGCTGCAAGTTGTGTAGTTGTGCGTGTGTATGTGCAGGCTTGCAGGAGGTGCAAGACCCTCGGGCAAAGTCATGGAGAGTTGCTGCTTCTGCTAAATTTATTAATGAGACCTTCACTAGTTATTACTTTCCCAACCAGCTACCAGCATGTTCAGCAAAGTGTCATCTTGTCTTCATGTGATGACGACCAGAGAATACAGTGCACATATTCAAGTCAGGTTTAAGCCTGTAGCTCCACGTAGCATTTATTGGTGGACCGATATTATCAGCCAACATTAGCCTATCAACGATACTATATAATCGGCATATATGTTATCTAATACAAGACTTCCCCCAGATAAAACCTTTTTTCGAGGTTATAATCAGTAAAAGATGCTTGGAGTAAATTATCTTTAAATTCTCAGGTAATTTTACTGTTTCAGTGCATTGATTTCATCAAATCATTGCAAAGAATATGTTTATATCGGCCGATATCTGATTCTGATTTTGTTACTCCCTAAAATCGGTACTGGCATCGACCTGTCTCTATCTGTCGGGCTCTAATTTAATGTTTTAATGTTTTAAGTTTGAACTTGGATGAGGAATGTATGAGATACGTTTCGGGGATGTTCATAAAATATTGACCGAGAACATGAAAGCCTGAAATGAGTCAAAGCTACAAGACATCGCCGCAGGTTTTTGCCAGAATGAGCAGCGACCAGCAAATTTATAGTTGTCACATTAAATCAGAGTCTGACGCTGAGAACTCTCCAATGTCTCTAAAAGGAAGAAATCTAAAAATCTGTGTAAATATCAATAGCAGGAAATTGTAATGAGATGAGGGACAAAGTGAATTATTCCTCTCCAGCCTTTGAAGCCACGCGGGCTGTTTAATATTTTGAGAGCAAACAGACCTGGGTTTAAGCTGCCCTGAGCAGGGACGAGGCCAGACGGCTGGCTGAGGAGAGGGAAGCTCCACTGGGAAGGAGAGGAGACACTCACTTAGTCATGGCTGTTAGACACACAGATTTATACAGATTACAAACATGCACATACAAGCCTGCAAGCACGCACATACAGAAATGCTTTAACCATAAGAGAAGGGATTAGCACATTTTTGATTTATAGCCACATCCAGAGCAAATGTGCCTACTTACTGACATCAACACATATATGATGATAGAATGTTTGCAAACACATTTATTATGACACTTTTGTTTAATCAATAGGGAAATTAATAATGTACCTGGTGAGTTATGCCTGAGTCACATCAGATTGTTAACATCCGCTTTCTTCTGAAATCTGTCTGTATCTGGATCATCACCTACCAGGAAATAACCTGTACTTACCTGTTTTTTATCATTGTTTTGAATACCAAACCAGCGTGGGCAGTTGTCTGTGTGGTTATTTGCATTGGACACGGAATCTCCACACAGGCTTGTTGTCAACATATTATCACCTCCGTCTGTCTACGACTCTCCATCATCCGCCCTTCACTCAGCATCCGATGTCTATCAGTCACTCTGGACTTTCAGAGCAGCTTCGTATTGAACTCCGGTGACAGATGGAGGGACCAGAGCTGTAGAGATCAACATGTCGATAGCAGTCTGTCTGTAAGCCAACGAAAAGTAGTGCAGCCAATTCAGCAATTAAAGCGTGGTCTTAATAAAGATTAGTTGAATACAAATGTACATTTAAGCTTAACTTTGAAAGAGTGAGGAGCACATTTTTGGAAAAAAAAACAACAGTTACAGCCGACTTACCTATTATTCACATATTTCTATTTTTCAAAAGAGGATAAAATAGATTTTCTCTACTGTTTTTCTCATATTGAATATTTGTCAGGACCCATCGCACTGTTAAGTTTGTATTCAACTCTGAAAGTGAGGATAGCAAGCTAGGCTGACAAGCTGTCACTAGGTAAACGGAAGATAGTTAGCCTAGCTTGCTAATGTTAGCACAGATACCACACAAGTGTTAGATATTGTTGTTTGTTAATGGCATTTCAACACCTGCTGAGTCATAGAGACAGTGCTGTGTTTGTCCCACATTATTTAAAGAGGGGTTGCCAGCAAACTTCAGCAAGCTGCTTCTCTTTAATGGATTCAGTTACTGTGATGGAAAATGACCAGACCAAACTCACAACATGAGGTATGCTGGTCATATGGCCACAACACGTTTCTATACATTTTGCAATGCCAAATCAAATATTTTAATCTAAGTTCAACCCCTGATATTGCCTGATGCTGTTTGATGAAGAGTATTGCTGGTGTAGCAGCTAACTACTGCTAAACGCACTGCCGCTAGCTAATTAGCTCAGTTAGCCAGAACCAGGAGAGTGTTGGTGTTTACAACAGTCACACAGGAGCTTTGGACCGGGACATTCAGGGGCTAGCATATTAGCACGCTAACTTTAGTAGATATCTCTGCAACACAATACACAGAAATCATAACATCAAAACTGCTCTTTCTTCACACTCTGTTGATAGTTAATTGTTGCATCTTTTCTGCTAAAATCGTACATCTTGAACCTTTAAGGGAGATCCTAGTCCCATTGTGTCCGCCATTTTGAGACACACCGATCGAAGGCAATGATTTAACACACCATGTTTTCCTTCTGTTTACCAGTTTTCAGGCTAAGATTTGCCATTAAGTGTAACCACGGTCAAAGTTGCTTCTTAAAGTGAAATGTTTGATCAAATCAAATGATAACGTATCAAAATTAAGACAGAGCTTTCTTTAGTCACACAGCAGATTCAGAATTCCTCATGAAATGTTTATATGGTATCACTGAGGTTGACTTAGTAGATATGTGCACTCCGCACTGACATGCATGTTGTTGTAGTTCACTGCAATGCTACTGTGTTGTCTCAGGCCCAGTCATAGTTTTGTGTTTTGCTGTGATCTCATTTGTCTGTTCCATCTAAGGGTTAGGGTTGGGTTGGTGAGTGATAGATCCACAAAGGCACTTATTACCACCATGACAACTATCATTTGGGGCCCTGTAGGGTGTCATTAGGAGGGTTAAAGTACTTTTACAGAGTGCAGTAAAACATAATGTTCTGTGAACACAAAAACAGCTTAATTGACCCGCAGGTCTAGCCTGCTGATTCTGTGACGTACTGAGGAGGTTGGGCACTATTTTTCTGCTTTTTCTGCTTGCTCAAATGTGCTGAAAATAAGTGTTAATATTAGTTTATATTCATCTAAAAGGAATAATTGAAAGAAAGACTAGTTCTTTATCAATTAATTGTTTTAAATTGTTTGTAAAGCACGGTTCAGGTTCCAGGTTGAAAAATATAAGGATGGTGGGGGTTACTTTTATTATTGTATTATTCTACATTGAATATATTTTCTGATTGAATATCTATGATAGGTGTTCACTATGTTTGACAGTCAAGAGAATCAATGATTAATGGCATGTGTGGATCATGACGAATCGTGCATAATTAGCATATTTCCGATGTTCTCTATTGTTTCTGCTGGCATGTCTGGATTTGTATGTCATTCATGTTCACCTCAATCAAGAATAAATTATTTAATCTTCAAATGCTCCATTAAAAGGTGTTAATTAATTGCTCCACTGGTCAATCTATTTCCATCTCTTCCTCTATCAGGTGTTGTGAGTGCAGCGCCTCGCTGTCACACTGGTATTATGAAAAAGATGGTCGGCTCTTCTGCAAGAAGGACTACTGGGCCAAGTTCGGAGAGCTATGCCATGGCTGCAACGACCCCATCACCACCGGCCTCATCATGGTAAGAGGATCCATCCGCTGAGTCTCATCTCTCATCACCCCCCTGGTGCTTTGTTTGCTGATAGAGTTACAGCTTGGAGCTGTGACATGCATATACATACAAGAGGGTAATGAACACAGAGTCCATACATTTACAGCCAACATACGAACATGCACGTAGGATCAGTGCCAGACCTGTAACTGACCCTGAAGCCTCTGGTCGCTCTGTCAGATTGTTTTACAGACCACCAGTGAAAGTTGGAGCTGTTGTTGTGACACAGGAGAGCAGAGCGGTTCATGTGCAGAATAGATTTGGTCACAGCTCCGGAAAGCAGATAAATAGACTGGACCTCTGCAGATAAGTGCTGCTGCATTATGGAAAAGACAAGATAACGGCATCAAAAGAAGGGCAGTGTATATTTGTTGATTAGTGATGGAATCACACACATTCAAAGCTTCAAGAAACTGATTAATACTGTATGTCGGGGTAATAAAATATGTGGCCTTTATATGTCTTATTTTCCTGCTGTAGCAAAGGCCAACGGCAGCACAAATGCAGGTGCAAAGCAAATTACACTGGGCAGTAGTCTATTGTTTGTGCCTCTTTGGTAATCTGCTGGCTTCAAATGAACTCTGTTGACATGTTGTAATTTAGGTAAGATTAACTTTATTGTGTACCTCAATTAATTGTTTTCTTTGGCTTTCCCAAAGTACAACAATAAGTCACATGAGGATAAAACCTATAAAATAAAACAGGAAACACTTAAAGTGAAACCCAGAATCATGACAAGAACACCATTAAAACATACAAATATGCAACATGAAATAATATTGTTAACTTTTGGCTCCTTTTAAGTTTTTTTTAGCTTGACTTTGATGCAATTAAGCTGCATCTTATCAATACAGCTGACATGATTAGTTGGACACTCAATGAATTGATCAACAGAAAGTTAATCTGCGACTGTTAATCAGTGATAATCAGTTGAACATTTAAGCCATTTTTCTCAGTTGAGCTTCTCATTTTTCAAGATTATTCTCATTATTCTCATTATTCCCTTTTCTTTGTTTTGTGTGATAAGTGTGATAACAAAACTAGACAATTGACAAAGTGAATTGATCATTAAATTGGAGGATAATCAGCAGATTCATTCATGATCAAAATAACCATTAACTAGCTGCAGCCCTTCTTCCACAACATATATTGTGACGTTCAGAGGCACTTATCAGGAGTCCTGCCCCTTTTAAGTATGACAGAGGAGCTGGACTCTTTACATACAGTTTCATCGCCTGATAAAGGAAAACTTTTGCATAAGCTGGTGGGTGTATTCAGAAAAGTGGTCAGTGTGTGGTCAATATCTTGATTGAACTATCTGATATACAAACAAGTTTGAGACTTTATGGGGGAGTTCACACCTCCATCAAACACTGTCATTGGTTTGAACTCCCTGACATACAGCTCAGAATATAGAAAAAAAAAGATACAAAGATAAAAAGTGAGAAAGCTTCCAGGTGTGTACACGTTCAGTGTTCAACAACAGCAGGATTTATGAGGTACATTGTCCTCCCTGCTCAGTCATCACTGGTAAACTTTGCAGAGTTGCTTCTGGTAATCCTCGTTTTGTTCACTCAGCGAGGTAAAATTAGAATTATCAGCCCTGGCAGCAGGCAATATGAAAACTATGTCAGCTGTGTGTGCAACTATGTGACACTCTTATTTTGGAAAACTACCGCCTGTCTACTTAGCGTGAGGCTTATATGATGGAGAAATTAAAAACACTAAATAATCATCTGCTTTGCAGAACGCGTCATTACTCGCTGCTTTTTGAAGTGGGGTTTAATTTAGAATAAATTGTGTCTAAATTTCACACACAGTATTTAACTTCCACATTTGGGTTGAATTTTAGACTAAATATCATTATAGTATTTACATTTCCTTTTAGATTATGTTAATGACGAAAAATGTGTTTGTATTTAGTTTCCATTTGAGGCGATAAAAAGCTGAGTCGTCTTTTACACATTTGCCTCCAGGTCAGGTTCAGCAGCCAGCAGCTTCTGGCCCGTCATGTGTCATGGCCACGGTGAACAGAAATCATTCATGACTCTACTGCTCTATGCATCCCTGAGTGTGTGTGTGTGTGTGTGTGTGTGTGTGTGAGTGTGTGTGTGTATTTTATCATGCCTCCTGACAGCCTGCTCTGTGCAGTGCAATCTCAGTAATGAAACATGTAGGAGACTCTAAAGTGAATTAGGTCTCTCCTCTTCTTTCTCCTTCTCTGGTTTATTGCTCCTCTTACAGTGCAAAGGCTCTGATTGACTGTCTCTGGAGTTACACTTTAGTAAATTTGAGAGGCTTTAGTTGCCAAGATGGCCGGAGAAATTGTATTACAGTGCAGACATGCAGACCAAGGTCGGCTCCCTACATCAGTGCCACACCCAGGAAGATGGAGAAGACTGTACTCCAGTCATGCACAGTCACTCTGTGCAGATTAGCAGAACACACAGTCCTATTTTTAAAATTCACTGATGCCAGCGCACCTTAAAAAAGCTGCTGTCACAGTCAGTGAAAACATATCGAGCTTCATGATGCAGTGTTGAGTCAGAGTCTGCAGACAGACGATAATACTGATGGTCGGCCAGACAGAAACAATACTGAGCCGTGTTTGCATTTCATTGGATTTCATCACTCCGAACAGTGATGCCCACCATACACTCTTCAAGTTTGCACTTTGACAATAGCCTTTTTAATTCTGCCAAAGAGGTTTTATGTATTACCCCTGCTGATTGTTTTGTTTGATAGTTTACAGGAATGTACGGGTTGTCAATCTGGCCAAATGCAGTCACAAGCTGCAAACTAGATTGTGATCTTCTTTCTTTTTCCGACATTTTTGGCGTAAGCTCCTCTTTCTCCTTGAATCACATTCAAAAAACACTCAGGACAAGTTGATCATTGTGAATTTCTATTATCAGGATAATAGTCAATATCCTCACGAGTAACTTCAAATAGCAGTCTAGCTTAATAACTACAGCCTTGTATTAATTACCTGATTTATTTTTTGAAAAGTCACAAGGGCGAGCCCCCCCCCCCATTTTTCTAGTTTTTCACGGAATAGAAAATATTTCATAAATATTCCAAATAACAAAATGTATCTCAAGGATGCTTAGTGCCATTTTAGGAGTTGTAAGCATATTTAGATGATTATCGGGATAATATCATGAATCCCAATTATTTTGAACAGGATAATTATGACAAGGTTTCACACATCCACTGCTAGCTATAACTCATGTTGGTCACACCGCTATTGGTGTGTTCACGAAGTGTAGATCTGCTGGTCAGTGAGGTAATGAAAAGTTTGGAAACAGAAGTAAAAGGAGATTAAATACAAAGACCTCTACGATTCACCTAGAAAGTACATTCTGGATGCCTTTAAGATTGATCAAGATCTAAAATATTCAGATCGCCTACATTATCGAAGTAATGATGAGAAGTTAATGTGGGGGGCATGAAAAAGGGATCAGTTTTTGGTCCGTTTCCTTGAGCCAGATTTCTTTTTCTGACCAAGATTTTTGAGCATCCAAAAAATTATAAATTTTTTGTAACTTTTTCGAAAATGCCAAAGCAACAATCTTGACATTTTCTTGCCAGTGTTTGAAGTTTGTAGAGGTGAGAAGTGGGCAGGGTATAAACTTATATGACTCAAGCGCTTACTGTTGAGTCAATTGTGGAGCCGGTGAACTCTCCAGCACAAATGAGTGCAGTTTGTTCAGTCGAATGTTGGTTCTGAGCTCAAGAGTGAGCCCAAAACTCAAGACAACTTGCTTTTCAATGAACATCTATAAAATGTCTTTTGCATGGATTTGTTTGTGACCACAGCTGTTGAGGAAAGGTCATTGTCTTAACCAAATAGGATGTCATTGGCTATAATTTTCAGTGTGAGTGTGTGTTTGGGTGCGAACAGGTGTGTATCTGCAGCTTCATCTCCAGCTTGTGCTACTGTCAGCACCTTCAGCCTTGACTCAACGAGCAGTAATTCCGCCAGAGGAAGTTAGTCAGTTATTTACTACCCTCACTGAGAATGATGTATGTGCTGAATACTGAGTTACCTGACATAACCAATTTTCTCTCCCACCAGCCCTCTTTCTCTCTATCCATCCGACATCCTCTGGCAGATGAATGTGCAGCGATCTCAGTCATCTCCTTATCCAGTTTAGAGTCAGTCAGCCTTTCTGCAAACAACTCAGGGCTCACAGCCAGCTGATGGGAGCGTGGCCAGGCATCGACCTGGGTCCCTTAGATCTTTAGAGAAGCTTCTGTTTTCACAGTTTCTCTCCACCATTACCTTATCTTTTCCACAACACTCGGTGGAGTGGATGAGTTTAATATTTACCAACAAGACTTTAACGATTCATTACCATGGCCATGGGTCAAGCCTTATATCTAGACATGGTTTAGGATGGACTAAAAAAGGAACAGTAACAGATTAACTGGTTTGTAGTTATATTGGTAGACATTTGGCACACATGGCAAAAGAAGGCCTTGTTATGATAGCATCAGAAACAGTTACACTCATTTTATTGAAGGTAACGGAGTGTTTAATTTAGTTGCCTGTAGCTATAACTTCCAGGTAAACATCAGACGATACGTCAGAGAGGGAGGAAATTATGCACATTCAACACAGTTTCTTTCACAATTTTGCATTCTGTATTTCTGCCATCAGTTATATATCAGTTCAGTCATGTTGGGCCACTGACTTGGTTTTATTGGTACAGAAAGCCCTGGCATTAATTTAGCTTGCTTAAAAGGTAAGAAAGCACAACAGGCTCGGTGGTCTGAATTACAAAAAGAAGGCCGGAGTTAAGTGTCAACTAAAGCAGCATTAGTGTTGGTTGAACATGAAGGTTTCCACTAAAAGTAAAAAGTTCTTTCCATGGACTGTAAACCATGAATCTGTCTGGTCGTTCCACATGTCATAGTTTTTGATGTGTAAACCTCTTGCTGTTACTCCATCAGGTCCTATTATTTCATCAATGTCTCTGTTTATTTTCATCACGTTAGTGTTTACAGGAAATCCTTATCTTGGGGGTTTCTTTTTCTCTTTTCTCTCTCTTTGTTTCTTTTCTCTTTCTTTGTTCCTTTTCTCTTTCTTTGTTTCTGGGATTGCACGGTATGCTGAGACTTTTGAAGGTGAAATCCAAGAAGTTTCCCTGAAACCACAAGTGCTTAAAAGTCTTTTGGGGGTTTTCTTTTGGCATCATATCTACCCTTATGAAATTCAAATCACATGTTCTGCATGTTACGTCTTGCGCTGTGTCTCTCCCCTCGCAACATCTTGATTACTTTTGTTTTCTGTTTCAGTGTGATAGATATATTTAGGTCTTCTATTCACACAAAAAATATATATTTTCTTACAATTGATACATGAAACAAAAAGGCAATGAGAAAAACACCATCATGGAAATCATTGAAGGAGTCTACATAGTATACTACCTACGTACTACGTATGTGGTTAGTATTGAGAAATGGAGATGTTTTGTGTTGGCGACCAGTCCAGTGGAAAGTCCCAGATCTACAGTGACTTTATCAACTCCCACTGTTGTGAGGTAGCTCAGTGGTTGAGCAGGAATCTGCTAGTTGTTTCTGTAAAACGCCTGATGATTATTTTGCCTCTAAGTGAAGACAGACACATGTGTAATAAGTGTTGGGAAACATTATCTGTTCAGATGTTGTTGCTGTTCAGGTTGGGACATTGTTATCTTAGCAACAGGCTGACCTCATCAGTGACGCTGAACACAGCTCTGTCACTCTGTAGGAACTTGTTTTGCATTATATTTACTATAAAGGACGGTTTTCTTTCATGAAAACACCTCAGGAAGATCAAATAAAGTACAGAAGGGTGTAGCTGAAAGAAGTGGATCTTCTCACAGTATGATGTATAAAATTGTGATGTTTGTATTTGCATTTAAAAATGATAGAGTTTTTGAATCGTGTTTAGCGTTTCCTCTTTCCAGAGAGGAAACTCCCCCCTGTGGCACGACTGTGGGCAGCTGGGTTTTAAGTTCTGAGCTGACTGCGGGCAGGTTTGACTAATATCACTGAACATGAAGTCACTGTTGGTACCAGAATAACATATGAGGCTTTGAAATTAAGCTCTGTTACTTTTGTTAAACAAGCCAAACGCAACGATTAGGGGATAATGTTAAAACGGCTATGGTAAATATTTTTATATTAAGAAAATATAACATGACTACTTAAGTAAAAGGTCTTACTTGTTGTAATGAACGAAGAATTAGAGAGAGAGATTCAGTTCTACAGTTTAATTCACTTTCATTGCCCTTTAAAACCTCATTTTCTGGCTGGATCATGAAGTTGTTTTAAGTAAAAACACATCTAAAACCTCAGTCCACTATCTGCTCAACAGAGGGTCAGACACAGTTAGCTGGTGAACATAGTGAAAAATTTAGCAGTTAAAGAGAAAGACATTT
>OMLP01008193.1:1959-37088 GCA_900302685.1 Spondyliosoma cantharus | reverse complement strand
TGCTTGAGACCAAAAACAGAGAACAAATTCAAATGGACTCTGTGGGATTTCTGCAGAAGCAGGTTGTTTTCATTTATGTTAGCAGACTCAATTGCTAAACGTTAGCTGCTGTTGCTCTCTGTTAGTGGAGCAGAGAGAGAGAGACACTTAAAATGTGCATAAAGTCACATACTTTTGACTGTGGCAGAATATCCAACCTGAGTCCTTCACTATGAAATCCACAGTCCAGCAGCATTTAACAGCTTAAATAAATCATCCACAGAGTTTGTATAGACGACTGAAAGAGACGTAGATGATTAAAATTTATAATGGCACCTACTGTACAAATCAGCATGTCAGATGCCTAGAGACTGACTCAGGATTACAGATGAGAAATGTATTTTCAGACTATTTTGGGACTGCTATTTTTTACCATTTTCATCAATTATACAGCGAGAGTTCGTATATTGGCTCCAAGCAAAAGGCACAGTTATATATATAGCTTATTCCCATTTTTGTTAAGCAAGAAATCTTTTTTTTATATATATATATATATTCTTTTTTCCACTCACATGACACACAGGCGCACACACACACATGCAGTGTAGAGGAGATGAGTGAATGAGTGCCACACATGCCTGGCTCAAGGGCACCTCGGCAATGCCCAGGATGTGAACTAGCATTCTCCATACTTTTTTGGGGTCCGAGTGGGACTTTAACCGGCGACCTTCAAGTCCCCAAGTTCTTCCAGACTGAGCTATCTTGCTCTGCTCTTAACCTTTACATGAACTGTGTTTCAGCACACAAGATGTATTGGGTAATTCAGGAACTCACCAAACATCAGACAGATGTTGTTTAAAGGTATAAAGTTCATGATGGTGTTTGTTTCTCCGGAGCAGCCACCTCTCTTTAGAGTCTGTCTCCACTGCTTTAACATACGACCAGGCAGAGGAGAGGGCATCTGGGCATCTATCTGCCCACTCAGATGTCTCTCTAGCACTGGCTTGTAGCTAGGGGAGGGAGCGACATGTCAGGGACACGAACAAAGTGAGATACGGAGCTATAGAGAGACGAGGGTGGTAGAAAGAGTGACGCAGCAGCAAAGATAAACCCATGAAGAGAGATTATATGTGGAAGAGAAGGAGAGAAAGTGGAGAGGAAGGACAGGGAGAAATAAATTATGTCTTAATTTATGCTCAGTGCAGTGTGATGTGATCTGTTCGCTTCATTTAAAGAAAGACAATAACATCACCTTTATTCTACATGTGACTAAAGGACTGTGTCTTGGGTGAAGTCAGGCAGCCAACAAAATTTCAAACAAGGAAGTTGGTCAGCCAAGCAGTTTTAAAGAGACACATTTCAAAATAAAAAATGCATATTTTTTTGGCTTGTTATTTGTCCATCCATATTGGTTTGGTCTGAGTTTTGGAGATATCAGCCGTATAGATGTCTGCCCTCTCTTAAATATAACAGTAGTAGATGGCTTGTGGTGCTCAGAACACCAAAAGAATACTTTTTAAAAATTCAGCATCGTCTCTTTCCAGAATGATGGCCCTTGTTGTGATTTTCTTTCTTCTGAACTGTAACCACTAACTGTATCACTATGCAGAAGGAGGTGAGCATCCACTCATGGATGAGAGGTTAGCTTATTAAGCTAAATTAGCTAACCAATGTCAAAGCTCGGCCGAGGAGGACACCATTATTGTTTAAAAATCCTTTTCATCCATAAAAAGATGCAATAGAAAGGAAAATTAAACAATCACAGATAAGAGGAAAATATTTATTTTTGATTTTGGGGTGAACTGGCCCTTTAAAGAAATAGAAGTGACACAAGAAGAACCAGTTACCATAACCGTTGTATCTCATTCAAATAGTTTCACTTTCAACCAAAATCAGGAGTAGTGCTGAATATAATCAAACAAATAACAAATGATGACAATAATCGAGTTAGTTGAAATTTATGGTCAACGGGTCTGATAATGTAGTGTTACACATCTTCTGTGTTCACCTTCTCAAATAGAAAGATTTGCTGCTTTTTGTCTGGTTTTATATCACTTGAGTTTTTTTTATTTCTGTGCAGACATCCCTATGAGCTCACAGACATCTTTATTGACCTAACAATCGGTTACTTGCAAAAATGATTGATGGACTAACCGATACTGAAAGTCATCATTTTCAACTAATTCGACTAATCAGAGTAATGACAAGCACACACACTTTACTATGAACCTATGCTACAGTGTAATGTAACTTTATTATTTTATCACGTATATACTCGAACAATCGTTTACCAAACAT
Source organism: Spondyliosoma cantharus (assembly GCA_900302685.1). NCBI lineage: Eukaryota > Metazoa > Chordata > Actinopteri > Spariformes > Sparidae > Spondyliosoma > Spondyliosoma cantharus. The sequence continues at coordinate 34,811 of OMLP01008193.1, read as the reverse complement.
AAAACAGCACATGAAATTCAACACCTAACATAAACAACAAAGCGAATGAGGAACATTGTTTCCCCACAAACAAGACTGTAACTGTCACTCTGCTGGTTTTCACTGGTTTCGAAATGTGATTGCAGGAATGGGGGCAGCATGAGAGCAGAGGCGGACAAGAAAAGGAATTTACTGAAGACACCAGGGGGTGGAGGGTGTGTGTGTGGTTGAAGCAGCCGGGTGGCGTGTGTGCAAGGGGGGTGGGCGGGGCCAAACAGGAAAGAATGATGTCATTACAAAGAGGAAGGCAGGGTGGGAGGGGGCAGAGCCAGGAGGAGTGACATTGATTCAGAGATGAGCTCAGCTGCAGAGGCGTGGGCTGCTCCCTCTCTCTCTCCCTCCTCCCTCCCCCTGTAGCTCCGTCTCTCTCCGGCCGGCTTGGCCGCTGCCAGTGTTGTGTTGTGACAGTGGGTAGTAGAATGAACTAGACCAGCGAGAAGATACGCCAGCTCTCGCTGACATGGTGGGAGACCTGTTTTTCTGGAGCTTCTGCTGTCTCAGGCTGTGGAAAAGAGATAAGAAGGTGAGGCTGCCACTCAGGGTTACTGTGTCTGATGGGGGATGTACAGTTGGACAGGAGCCGGCGAGGAGGCAGGGAGGCAGACAGTCTCAAGTGGCTGGTTGAGATGTTTTGCCGATTGCTTCTGCATACTCTTTCCATCTTCATCTTTTTAATTTTAAAACTGAAGCTGAAGCATGATACTGTATGCTGCCGTTTGTTATAAACTGGGTCAGTGTTATTGCCTTGTAATTACAGATCTGCTCCATTTTTCCTGCGCGGCGCTCCAGTTTTTTCTTTTCTAGTCATGAAAAACTGATGAGCCATGGCACGTGAGCTATTTTTAGAGGGCATTCATCCTCTGATAAAAGTGGGATTTAAAAGTGTGCACACGTTCAGAGCTGGACAACAGTTGTCATGTCGAATAACTGTCACTGCGGCGTGTTATTTTTATTTACCACCTACATGCAGGCCACACTGTGTGTGAACCACAGTGGATGTGAGACTTGCACAGAAGAGGGAAGGAGCAGAAAACATTAAGAGCATTTCTAAAGCTGAGGCCTGTGTGTCTACTGTGGTACTGTACTGTTTGTAGCTGAAGGGGGGGTTCCCATTCAGAGGGCATCAATGTGGGCTTCTGTCCTCTCTCTCAGGCTTTCAGTCTAATTGTGTTTGCTTAAATGATGTCAACTGTAGAGAGTCTAAAAGGGAATCAGCATCATGTCTTCCTTTGACTTTGTTTCCACTCCAGCAGCCGTGTGAAACATCTTGATCATATTTTCTTCTCTTTTCTTCTATGACACATATTTGTGATCTGACCCCTTTCTTACTCTCTCTCTCTCCGTGGGGAGTATCAGATCCCTCCTGCACGTGTTGTTTCTAGTATTTCCTCCAAACATCCGCGTGAGGTCACTTTATAAACACAATTCTTCTGTTATGTGTTAATTCTGGGAGCTCACGCACATATGGACTGTGTTGCTGAGTTTGGAGTAAAAGTTCATTACATCAAACATGAGGTTAAGCAGAGCCAGATCCCTCATACTTTGGTGAGGGCGGTCAGGAGCACCTTCAGCACTGTTGTGATGAGGTCATCAGTCTACATTTAGCCAAAGCGGAGTGAAGTCAGAAGGTCCAACTAGTGTTTATGTGGGACTTGTAGAGGTTCATGATGAGGTCCTCCTGCACATAAACACATGAACTAACCAACACACATGTACTTTTAGTCATAGTCATACCTGATAAATATTGTTCCCTTTCACTTAGCCGATTGAAAGAAAATGAATCGCATTAAAAAAATGCTAAAAATCAAGCTGAAATGAAGTGACATTTTCTGGTTCCAGCTTGTGAAATGTGGGGATTTGTAGCCTTTTTCTTTGACATTTATGACAGTAAATGAAGAGTTTGGGGGTTTTGGACTGTTAGTCATGCAAGTAATCTGCAGAATAAGTGATAATGAAAGTAATAGTTAGTTGCAGGGCTGCCTCCATCCTCTGTGTTAAACAAGACCTCAAGCTGTTCTGGTTTTTAGAATAGAAAATGTGTCTACAAAGTGTCACATAATTGTGAAAAACAGTCCATTGCCCAGAGATACAAAATGGAGGGTTAAGAAAACCAGCAAGAGTTACATTTTACAGGCTGAAAGTGTTGTACTTTGACTTGGACATGGATCATTTTTAATATGATCTAGATGATTTAGAAATCTTAAAACCCTCACATTTTTAATGTTCCTTGTTACTTATGGATGAGATTGAGAGGCTTTAACTTCACCACCAAATATAATCAACAAGGATGAAATGATGTAAGGAAATTGGAAAATGTCACGGGGAAAATCTGTAATGTCTAGACACGGTCATGCGGGCGTAAAAAGGAACTAACTAACTAACTAGATTTTGAAATATGACAAATAAAAATAGCAACTAAAAGTAGAAGTGAGAGATTGTGAGATATTTTATCAACTATACTATTTAAATTGTTGACCCCTTTTATTTATAACTTCAAGTTTTTTTTGAGTCATCTGGTTGTCACTTCTCAAATCTAAACAGTTCACATTAAATGTGATGTAAATAGCAAACTAACTGCTCTGTCCAGAGAAGTGATAGCCTTGACATCAGCTCCAGGAAAGTCAACACGGTTGACTGACGGCCTGAAGGAGTTGTTAAGAATCCCTGACTGACTGTCAACATGGTTCTTAGTTGTTTAGTGTCGCTGAGAGCTTTAGAGCGTCATAAATTCCTCCAAATGGCTAAAAAAGGTGTGTTCACATTCCACAGCCAACGTAAGGTCACTGATGTAAATCATTAAAAGCAAATAAAGTTTAGACACCAAGCTGACAGTTTCTGTGGCTGACCGTCGCCTGCAGTTTTTCCCAGCAGTGATAACTCCTTGCTTGACCATGTCTGCATTGAGCAAGGCATTATTTAGCACTAATGTGTCGCAGGCAATTTGTCAGATAGAGACGTCTAACTCCATTTAACACATTTTCTCTCTTTGCCTTATCCAGAAGTAAAAGACAGAGACAGCACCAGTCCAAAGTGTAATGATGCACCACCATCAGTGTTATCTCCAAAAAGAAGACTGAGATGAGGCTATCTTACCTTTTAGTCGGGAACCCTTGAGGGGTTACAAGACATTTACAGAAGTAAGAAACAGGAGAAAAGAAGCTAACCTAGCTAACTAACTGACTGACAATCCAAACGTTAGCTTACCAATGTGACAGATTTAGAGTAAAAGCCGTTATATCAAATATCTTGCCCAACACATGTTTAATGATGTAAACTGGGATGATTTTAAGTCAGATTTCTTGAAATCGCCACCCACATTGCAAAAAACAAAAATGTGAGCTCGGTTAGAAATATCTGATATATCTGAAACATGTATTCATATATAATAATAATAAAATATATGCATGCGTTTTCAAAGGATTGGCAGTTAAATTTGATATTGTTTGGACCTTAAAAATAGATTTTGAGCCGATATTACTACAACTTTGTGACGTTACAGTGACTTTCAGTCTTTACTAGCTAAATAAAAATGAGAAGAAAAAAGTTAACATTAACAAATGGTTAACATTACCCGACCGAACTAGCATACTAGAGCGTCTACTGACAATACAAACTTTAGCTTGCTAATATGACCTTTTTAGAGAGAAGCGTAAAAGACATAATATGAAATACTGACACGTTTAATCTGACACTTGATCACTGGTGTAAACTCGGATGCAGATATTGACATCATTGACAGAGATGGTTATTTTTTATTAAACGGGCCTACAGATGTATCGTCTTTACAAGCTGAGACATTTCTATCAGTTATCCCATAACTAACACAAAGTGAACTGTTTCTCAAGTTAACTATGTGACCGAGGTCCCCATCACACATGGTAACTGAACATTGTGCTGCAACTCGAGCCACCCTTCACCCTTCCCCCAGGGAGACATTTGCACATGGTTTGGTTTGTGGTCACTAGAAGAGGCCGCAAGGCTTCATGACCAGCACAGTCACACACTCACAGGAACGATGAGCTAACACACAAATAATACATACTGTAACACTCTGAGAGGCTTGAAGACGCATGAACACACAGCGTCTGTGTCAAGTGAAGATAAAAAGTGGAACCAGTGATGTGTTAATACATGTGATGTTTCTTTAATATGCCTGTTCGTCAAGCAGTCACATGGTTTGATATGACACAGTGATGATTTATTAGGAATTCCTTTTTCCTATCTGTCCCTATATCCACGCTTTGGAGAGGAAGCATGTCCTAAATGTGAGGGCAGCAGCTGTCGCCTGTCTGATGTGGTTTTAAAGAGGGTGTGCGCATATGGGTGTGTGTGTGTGTGTGTGTGTGTGTGTGTGTGTGTCATGCCTGCATGACAAGCAAATGGCAGCCCACAGTGTCAGGTTGTGCAAAGCCACACACCCTTTTCATCTCCGTCCAGCTGTCCTCCTTTTCCTGTCTTTCCTGTTTGTGGGCTGCACCAAGTGACAAACACAATCGCACATAAAGAGAGAAAATTCACAGCTATCCACAGACAGATGTGATGCTAAAAATTATGATAAATGTGTCCTTTAGCTATAAAATAACATCTCTGTTCCACGGTATTCTGAGATTGTCTTTGCTCATCTCTCTTTCATACTTTAGTTTTTTTGATGCGATGTCGATGTCAGACGGTAATTGTTTATGTTTCCTTTTTATGAGGGTGCATGGAGGACAGCTAAATAAATTCAGTTTGTCAATAGGCCCCTACGGCTGCCTCCTTCCCCTGTCCATTACAAAGCCATTACATCTCTGTTTTTTCCTCTCACTCTCTCTCACTGTTTTGTTGTCAGCGTGACCACTAAACAACAGAATAGAAACCCATTTCTTCAGAAAATACATAAAAGTCAAGATGTTATCTTATTCCTTGTATCCTTGTTATTCCGCAAAGTGGCGGCATGTTTTCCATGTATGTAGCTGGAAGGAGCTTCTCATATTAATTAGTTAAAAAGCAGATAATTAATATACTTGTACAGTGTGTTTCTCCCTGCAGCCCGAAGGTAGTCAGCATGTGTTTATCTGTTTGTGCGCGCGCGTGTGTTCCACTGCTGCTCTCTGAGGAGGGTGGGGCAGCAGACATATGGCTGCATGCATTGATTTTATTGATTCTTTGATCTTCACATTTTCTTCCTTTTTGTCTCAGTTTCAGTTTTATTTCTCTCTGGAGGATTAGTAGTTTTCTGGTTAATTTTAAGGCAGCATTGAGGCATTGAGGCTGCATCCATGAGCTACCACTTAGCCCTCGGGGTGATCTTTGTTTGATATATGAAACCTGATTTTACAATTAAAATTTGTGAACTTTTACGACCTCGACATCTCTGAATTATGTATTGTTAATCTTCTAAATGTGGCTTATTAAATAAATGTTATGCAAATCTCGTTCTCTTTAAATAACACAATTCTTCAATTTCCCTGGTTTTCCTTTGCGTGTAATTGATTGGTCTTTGTTCAGCTCACCTCAATGCATCGCCCCTCCTCACGCCTCGTACACTGAATTAGCATTGCAGATCATTGCAGTTGAAAAACCCTGTCAGGGGGCCCACTCCCTTCCAAAATTTTCTGCCACTCAACGCACAAATTGCAACCACAAGCACAGCCTCAGGGGAGCGGACGGCTCCGGTGTAATTCGACCTTTAGTGCTTAACACGGTGGCTCATGTTTAATCATAAAAGTCGTTAGGTATGTGAGTGGGAGGGTCGTTTGCATCGATAGCTGCTAAATTACCTGAAGGAGTTAAAAGGGGTCGATGTTGATATGTAGAGGCGTTGGCCACCTTTTATCGATTTCTCAGTCGATCAGAGCGACAACAAGCAAAGGACAAACAGGTTTAATGAGCAGCAATAGAAAGGGGAAGGTTGTGAGGTTTCTTTTTTCTGTGATTTATTTGATAATTGTAAGTGTTTGGTTTTCTCCCGAACACCCAGAGTGGAAACCTCCAGCGGCAGCATCCTCCTCAGATCTGCCAGTGTGATTAATCTGCCTCATTGCCTGCTCTGTTTTTTTGGCCATAACTCAATTCCATTCTCTTGTTTGCAAAACTGCCCTAAGCTCTGGAGCGGGGATCTGGCAGCAGCAAATCCAATCTCCTGGCTCTCTCAGTGACCAGACCTCGCCCTACTTCTCGGACCAGTTATTAAAGCCTCATGTTGCCTGTTGCTCTGGTCACATCAAAAACACTGTCGAGAATTTCTGCCCCCTGAACGAGAGATCAGAGAACAACCCCTTTGACATCCATGTGCATCAGATTTTAACAGCACACAGGGGGGCAGAATTTCATTTAACCGTGTCTTTTTATTTTTCTAACAGGTCGCAGGGGAACAGAAATATCACCCAGAATGCTTCACCTGTCTGAACTGCAGGGCGTTCATCGGTGATGGAGACACATACGCTCTGGTGGAGAGATCCAAACTCTACTGGTGAGCCTCAAGCGCATTATTATAAGAAACGCAAACACCCAATGTGAGATGTCGGGCATGTCACAGACATCTCATATTAATTGGACTCATGTTGTGCAGTTTGTATTATGGATATTTGCCAAACTATTCATTCTTTATCGTTAGTTTTTAAAATTCCCTCTTCTGTAGCAGACAGAATCCACTTGAAATTCCCTTTGAAGTGAAAGCAAAGCCACAAAGAAATGAAGAAGCTACAATTGATTGACGAAATCTTATATTCATGCGGCTTATTTTAGGCTTGTGGTCGACGCTATTGCCAACTGTGGTGACAACTGATTCAACACACAGTGGAAATTCACAGAAACCATGGGTTTGAGCTTATGGTTTGAAATTTGGTGCTTTCTGGGGGTATTTTGCAGATTAACTGACACAGCTACTCAAAGTTATTTTAAGCTGACACAGATGTACTGTGGTTAATCACTCAAGACGTAGTAGTTTGTATTAACAGATTAACAGCGGCAACAGTCTCCGTTTCAATGGCTCGAGTAGTAAACCTGCAAATGAAAATCGTTCGACTCTCAGAAGCTTTATTGTATCTGTTTCATGCTAATGGAAAGTCAGGTGAAGTTTCGTAATCCAAACAACATTTCTGGAGCTTCATGGCAAAACAGTGTTGCAGCATTCTCCTAAACAACTGAAGTAGCACAAAAAAGAATAAAATAACATAAAATGGCTTCATGCATCTTGTCCGGTCTAATCCAAGTCTCCAAAAGCCCAGAGATCCTAAATTGATTTTTTAAAAAGACATCATTTTCACCCCCTTTTCAGCTGAAATCTTCACTGTAGCTGCTAAACTAAAAGTGTTAGCGCAGACCCCGTGTGTGGTCGGATGTAAATAACGTTTTTTCAAATCAATTTGGGGTCTCTGGGCTTCTTGAGACTTTGACTACACTGGACAAGTCCCCATCTACTTTATTTGTTTGGGAGAATGCTGCAGCACTGATTTTCTGTCAAGCTCCAGACACGTTTTGTTGTCCCCTGACTTTCCATCTGCGTGGGGCTGTGTAGATAATGACTGAATTTTCATTTTTGGATGAACTGTTTCTTTAATGTGACTGGCATAAGCCTCAGGCTTCAAAAACAGAGGTTTCAATGTGAAACAAGCTGCATTATGCAGAGATACAGAGCAGCCTTTGTCCTCTACTGGGAGTGGAAGTGGATGATGACACTGTGATTGTCTCAGATCATCATATTTATTGAGAGATTAGCTCGAGTGGGTCGACTCAGGTGACTACAGGTGAGAAAATCCTCAGTTAAATTTCACGTTAGATAGAAATGGAAATGGAAGCATTGTTTTAGTTTTTAATCATTTTAAAGCTATTTCATGAATTTTCTTTACGTTCTCAGCATTCTTCATATTTTAAAGAAAAATAGTCTTGTTTGTTGAACTTATCAGAGGTCACGCTGACCCTCAAATCTGAACAATGACAGCACAGTACTTTCCCAAAGCCAGATAGAGAAACATCCAGTCAACAACATGTGATGCTGTAAAGACTGATGTAATGAGAACTTGACATTTCTCTTATGACTGCATGGATGTTTGTAGAGCCTGAGACCTCTCAGGATTTTTTTGTAACTTCTCTCTTCTCCCTCCAGCGGTCACTGTTACTACCAGACCATCGTCACCCCAGTGTCACTGCCAGACTCGCCACGCTCACGGATCCCTCACACCGTCACCCTTGTGTCAATCCCGGCCTCTGCCGAGGGCAACAACGGTCGCAGGGGGCGAGGTTTCTCTGTAGCCATCGACCAGCCGCTCAGCCCGACCAATGGCTACAGTCCTGAACATGGACCCACCGTCAGAGTCTCACAGTGAGTTTTTTTGTCTTTGTGTTTTTATGTGTAGAGGACAGTACGCACTAACACTAGAAGAGGTCAGTACGGTGGAGGACAAAGGATGAAGAAGGGTAGATGAAAAATGGAGGATAGTGTGATGGATGAGGCTCATTTAAAATGTATAATAGAGTGGGAAGAAAAGGACATCTGAGTCACTGTTATTCAAATGAGCTGAGACTTTATCAGATCTCAGGCCTGTGTCGAGATGAAACGTTTCAATGTGTGCAGAAAGGTATTCAAAGACCTCTTTATAATTTTTTCTGATTATTGTTCTTCTTCATTCAGGGTGGACACGGACTGCATCAGTCCAGATGTGAAAAACTCCATTCATGTTGGAGATCGGATCCTTGAGATTAACGGGACGCCTATTCACAATGTTCCACTGGACGAGGTATTCACTACACTGCACCCAACACATTGTTACTGAAATATTGTACTTGTAAATATGCAAGTGGAAATCTTGATTTTTTTTTTTATTGTCCTGTGGTTTAGGAGAGAAAAGCGCTAACATTTATTTTAGAGCTTTCCTGAATAATACTTGAAAGACCTAGTGAACAAAATAGGAAATATATATATATATTATTGTTTTGTTAAACATTTCGACAGCTAATTTGGAAAAAATAATGGACACAGTGAACTCATCGCCCAACTGTCTTTCTCTCCAGATCGACCTGCTGATCCAAGAGACGAGCCGGCTGCTGCAGCTCACCATCGAGCACGACCCTCACAGTCAGGGGCAGGAGGGAGGCTCCTCAGAGGCAGAGGAGCAGACGGACGGCCCCTTGTCCACCCCGCTGTCAGAGGGCCCCAGTCCCATCCTGCCCATCACCACTCCCCCCCACCCCGACATCAGCAGCCTGAAATCCCGCATTATCACGTAAGAAATTTACAGACGTTGTGATGCTCGTTTTAACGTTCTAGGGATTTTTTGTCTTTTTTTATGCTGTGATGGAACTTGTAGGCACAGATGTTCCAGCAGTATTCAACAAATACTTTGATTACTATTTTCTTCTGCTACTCGTGTGTATGTAAGAGGTTCAAATGAATATGACACTGTTAATATTTCATGGATAGCAGACGCCATTTTAGACTTTTAGGCTTGTCGTTTCCAGTCTTTTACATTTCTCACAAATGCCAACATCTAGTTCCAAAGAAAATCCTTGCATTCCTTTAGGTTCAGTTGTAAGACAGGTTAGCAACAAGATTTTATTTTTGAGTGTAATTAAGACTTAACTCCTGCCCTCCTTTTAGGATATATTGTATGCCCCCCTTAACAAAAATGACCATTTCCATGCAGACAGCAGACAGTAATTTAGTGCTTTCCTCCTCTTCACCCCTCCCAATGCTGTATCCTCCTCATTTCTTTTCCTCTTCGCCTCTCCTCTTTCTCCTCCTGTCTCTCTCCTCTTTCTCCCTCTAGGCGGAGCTACAGTATCGATAAATCACCAGGCTCCAGCAACGCAGCGTCCCCCATCTCCCAAAGGAAAGACATAAATCGATCGGAGTCGCTCCGCGTCGTGTCCAATCGAACACACCGCATCTTCCGGCCATCTGACCTCATCCATGGCGAGGTGCTGGGGAAGGGCTGCTTCGGACAGGCCATCAAGGTCAGACACTGTTAGCATGTTTTCATACCAGCCTGTACTTGCATCTACACTAGTTGTACCTGCAGTATCCACAAGATGGCAGCATTGAGTCTAAAGAAGTGTGGAGGAAGGAGGTTAAATATTTTGTGTTATATTACATTCTGGAGTTTCTGTTTCCCACGCTAGCATACTTCATGTCTCCCAACTTGTTGCTCAACTTGATTTGTCTGTCTTGGAACAGGTGACCCACAGGGAGACCGGGGAGGTGATGGTGATGAAGGAGTTGATTCGCTTTGATGACGAGACACAGAGAACATTCCTGAAAGAGGTGAGTAGAGATGGACGAGCCCAGACGTTACATCATGAAGGAGTGTGAGATTTCTTATATTCAGGGGCCAAATCAAAGTTTTGTCTTAAACAGAAATTTGAAATTGCTAAATGTTGACCTCAATCAGTATCATTTCCTTGAATGCAGACTGGATTCAGACTGATTCATTCAGTCAGATATCACTAATGATTCAATTCAAGTATTTAAAACAGAGCAGCCAGTGCCCTTAAGTTAGTGAAACAAGGTTATAAGGATTTGAATTCCTGAAGCAGCTGGAAAAATCTGCGCTTAGGAAGTAAAAGACAAATGTTTATTGAAGTGAAGACTCTGGTTAAAATTAGCAGCTCCTCTGTGTGAATGTGGGACAGGACTGAATTAAAAGGAAGAGTTCTCTCGCCTGAATAATTGAAAGTAAAAGACTTTTGAAAAATCACCTCTGAAATAGGACAAAAAGGAGTGTTCAAACAATCTTTTTCCAAAAAATGACGGATGAGCGGAGCTTATTTTACCTCCCACTCACAGCTTCATCTCTCCTGTCCTTCCATTAATGTGAAAAGATAACAGAGAATGACTCATACGCAGAAGTTTAGACTTCTCTAAGAGTTATTGTTACCCTTGAACTGAATTGCTCCTGATCTTCCTGTTTGATCTTCATCATCGTAGACTCACTGATCCAGTTAACAACCTTCTAATTGGGACATTTGAAGCTCAGGATTGATTACTCCCATCTGGTTGAGTGTATGGATGTGTGGAATGTTTCATCGTAACCTAAAAATAAATCAGAGCCTCAGCTTTGTAATCGGTGTGGACGACGACAGAGTAAAGAGAGGCTATGAAACAAACCCCGACCACAATGAGGCATGATTATTACTCCCGCTGGCTGTTTGTTTGTAGGTGGCCCAAGTCTCACATTACTGAGGCTGCTATCTAAACCAAAGACTTTTTCCTTGTACTGTTAACTGTAATACACTAGCTTACAAAGTACGTACTGTTGCATGCATGCATGTGATTAGAACATACTGCTTTGTCATAACATTATACCTTGAACTGTGACCTTCATACATTGATTGTGGTCTGTAACGTGAAATTAAAAGTAAAAACAAGAAGTAGGGCTGGCGTTTAGATCAGCTGGTAGAGCAGGCATCCCATGTACAGAGGCTTTGTCCTCGCTCCAGCTGACCCGGGTTCGAATCCCGGCCTGGGGCACTTTGCTGCGTGTCACTCCCCCTCTCTCTCATCCTGTTTCCTGTATAGTCTTCAGCTGTACTATCAATAAAGCCATAAAGGCCAAAAAAATACTTAAAAAAAAAAACAAAACAAGAAGTATGTGTGTTGGCTTACTATGTAGTATGATTGTACGGGTATAAGAACGCAGTGCGAGTCTCTTGTGATCTTGTTCGGTGAAGATTAGATATGAATGCACTTAACATTTCAGACAAAGACGTCATGAGACTTGAAGGGTAGTAATTCAGGTTAATGTGTGTGTGTGTAATAGGGACCCTCCTCCTCACATCTCGGCTATCAGGGAGTGAAATGTTTTAGGCGGTGTCATGCTACCGTGAACACTACTTGTGTTAGACTTTCTGGACAGCTTTGCCCCACAGCCTCTTAGGAAAATAAATGTTACACTTAAACTGCCACCATGCTTCATGAGACCTGCTGATGATGAAACTCTTTAATAACACTTTAATTTTGAAGGATAGGTCAACATTTAGTGAAATTAGCTTTTTAAGCTTTCTTAGCAAAATGAAAAGATTGATACCACTGTCATGTAAGGCTGCAACTAATGATTATTCAAGATTCAAGAATTAACTTTGTTTGGCACTCTCTAACTACTGAGCATCTCAGCTCAGCATTCACAAGTATAAAAATTGTGTGACATTGTTTCATCAGGTGAAGGTCATGCGTTGCCTGGATCACCCCAACGTGCTCAAGTTCATCGGAGTCCTCTACAAGGACAAGCGACTCAACTTCATCGCGGAGTACATAAAGGGAGGCACCTTGAGGGAAATCATCAAGAAAATGGTGAGAGCCTGTGGACATATGAGTGTGTCTGCCTCCTGTTCATTATTCATAATGTATGCGGTGGACCTGATAGTGATTCAGGAGATGGTCTGGTCTTGCCTCAGGTGGAGTCTTTGTAGTTTACAGATGTAAAGCATTAGCAAGTAAAGAGAATGACATTTAACTGTGATATTATTGCTCACAGGACTGCAACTATCCCTGGAACCAGCGGGTCAGTTTTGCCAATGACATCGCTGCTGGGATGGTGAGTTCAAAGACTGAAAAAGCGATTTTAATTGTAATCGTTTCTGTTTTCAAAAACTCCACTATATGAAGCCTCTTCAGATGGTGAAATTCCTTGATGTGTAGCAGTAAACGATGCTGCATTGCTTCTTGATATCTTTACTGATGTCTCCCTCTAGTGGTGGTGTTAGTGAGCTACAACCCTCCTTTAATAATGTCACAATCTTTTCCATCCCCCTCGAAGGAAATTACAGCATGAATTCCTGCAGGATTAGACCATTGGTACTTAATGTTTCCCTTGAAATGAGTACAATGATGAATGTCGTGCGTGACTGGATTATTGTGTTAACAGCAGCTACTTGAGATGAAACAAGGCAGGATTGTTCCTCTTGGCGTGGGTTTGAGATTATCACTGAAAGCCTGTATTTTTTTCTCTTTATTTTCTATTCTCCCTGCCTTTCTGCCCTCTCCTATCTGTCATTCAGACATATCTGCATTCCATGAATATCATCCACCGGGACCTGAACTCCCACAACTGTCTTGTCAGAGAGGTAAGAAGTCGTGTGCATGCGTGTGTGGACATACCTGTGCATATACGGCATGTTTTTCGTTGAGGATTCACGACAGGGCAACTGTCATCTGCTGGGGCACTTCAGATACAAAAAACAAAGGAGAGCTTTGTTAGCATTAACAGACTAAGCCTTCTTAAAACACGCTGCACATGTGTAACTCGCAGCGGAAACCTCCAGCTTACTCAAACAAAGAGAGCATTCTACATGTGTCACATGAAAACAAGAGGTTTGTATTGTAGAGCTCACAACTGAAATGTCAAACTAAAATAAATTTCAAGCTTTCCAAATGAGCTTAAAACAGTTTTAACACTACAGTTACTTGAAGCTTTTATCACTCTGTGTTTCAAACAAAAAATGGTAAAGCATCATTTTGTTATCATGCAAGCCAGAACTGGAATAATCTTCCTGTTTATTGCAGACAAGCCCCTCAAGACACTAATGTAATCTAAAATTCTGTGTTTCTTGTATTTCTTGCCTGTTCTTCTGAACCTTTGAATTGTAAATCTATGAATGTATGTATGAAATGCGCAATAGAAATAAGATCGCCTTGCCTTATAACATGTTTGATTTTCTTCACGTAGGACAACACAGTGGTGGTGGCAGACTTCGGGCTGTCTCGCCTCATGGTGGACGACAAGCATGAGGACAAGTTGTCGCAGGGTAAACTGCCAGGCCTCAAGAGGCCTGACCGCAGGAAGAGGTACACAGTGGTTGGAAACCCCTACTGGATGGCTCCTGAGATGATCCATGGTATGATCTATAGGGACACTTGTTTGTTTGCTCCTTTTCGAAAATATCAAGACACTGATTTAATTTAAACCCATTCACACTTTCCTAAGATCCTTAGTACCTATTTTCTTGAACTTAAAAGTTTAATTTTGCTTCCTTCACAGGAAAGAGCTACGATGAGAGAGTAGACATCTTCTCCTTCGGTATCATGCTCTGTGAGGTGAGTGACTCCTATTGTTAATTAAAACCCAGACAAACAAATGATTTCAGATAATTTATTGTTTGATGAGCGAAACTAAAATTGCTTCAAAAGCTGAAAAGTATGCTCATCTGTCATTTTGAAAAGCTGCTTTCCTTGTAAATTTAACATTAATCCTTTAAATCATTTCAACCCCTCTTAAGGGGTCTTAAGAGTCTTAATATTCACTGAATTTGGTCATATTTTACCACCTAAAATCGTACTTCTACAATCCTTTCCCAGCACAGGTTCAACTACAAGACTAGGATACTTTTGCTCTGGCTTCAACATACAAAACCTCTCATTTGAACAGGTTTTCTGCAAAAAAAAATAGACAATTCAGTGATCTGCCAAAACGTCAACTCCTCCCAACATGTGTGAAACATTCATTTTGTTTTACAAGGGAAAAAGTCTTACTCCAAAGCAAAAGATATTTGTTTTCTGAATGAAAGCCCAGCCTCAGAGTGTGGTCAGCTTTGAGCCTGGCCACACACCATCCACATAGTTCGGGCTTAACAGTTTAGTTCAGTCACTCAGAATATGACTTCCCCAGATGGGCACCATTAGCGAGAGAATAGCACAGTGATTAGAGAGAGCAAAAAAGCAACGTTGTCTTCATGTGGCTGCGGACATGCAGACAAACGGTAGTTGTGGTCAGTTGGGAACGATCAGCCTCAGTTTGGAGGGTTTACTTGTTTTCACCAGATTGGCACCGGAGGATCTCTTTGCTCTGACAGCTCTATCTTTAACTCTACCTACTCTTCATGTCTCTGTGTTTATCTTGCTCTCTGCAGATAATTGGCAGGGTGAACGCAGATCCAGACTACCTCCCCAGGGCGATGGATTTTGGACTGAATGTGTCCGGCTTCCTGGAGCACTACTGTCCCCCGAATTGTCCCCCTGCCTTCTTCCCCCTGGCTGCTGTGTGTTGTGAGCTTGATGCAGACAAACGGTTAGACATATTCCACAGACTCACATTAAAAGGGACAGTTCACCTAACTTACAAGTTTATTTCTATTTATAACGCTGGGCAAGAGGACTGTGAGCCTGGTAGTACTAGGTAGTAACATATGTCCTGGGTGTCCAAGTGGTGCTTTAAGTCCATCAGTTCACACCTGGCAGGACTGGGACAAATGGACGTGATATTTTTATTTATAACATCTGCTGAATTTACAAGACGTCCAGATAATTAAGAATTGTGCTGAGACAGTGTTTCACAAAAGAAGTTAAAGTTAGAGTTCCTCCTTATTCAACAAATCTCAAAATCATACGATTGTTTAATTCAGTTTTTCTAATTCAGTGGTTAGATCAGTTGAAACAGTGTTCACTAACATTTACTTTTACTTATGTTTTGGCTTTAATTAAAAGAAATTCAAAATGTTTAACTTTTCTTGTCTGCTTTCTAATTCTCTAGGCCTTCTTTCTCCAAGCTAGAGGAGTGGCTTGAGAACCTGAAGATGCACTTGGACATTGGTCTTCCCCTGGTGTCAGAACTGGACCAGTTGCACAAAGCCTTCTGGGTGAATCACAGAATCACACGCCCTGAAAACGGCCTGCACACCCACCCCGAACAGCCGGAGTAGTGCTGGACTGGAGTGGACTGGAGGAGTTGAAAAATTAGGAGTTCACCCCAGAAGGGCAGAGATGGCCTGCCTCGGGCGGCGCAGTGGCTGGAGGAGACGTGTTAATACTCCTCCATGTTTAAAGCTGCTGGCATAGTCTGGCTCAGGCGAGTAGACTCAGGGGGAAAATGTGGATCTGAAAAGCCACCTGTGCGAGCTGCCCACACATAAACACACACACATTCAGTCAAATCAAGAGACATTAACTACGATAGCTTGATTCTGCTGCACCTGGAGCTAAAGTGGAACATGTCATATGCAATTAGACCCAACTTTCGGATCAAATAGATTTAACATTAGTGCTCATTCCATTCAAGAATACTGGCTGTACTTACTGTAGTGTGTATGTTCATGTGCATAAAGTAGTCCAAAAAACAAGGCAAGAGGCAAACCTTCAGCTTCCTCACCTTGGGCCTCTACAGAGTACATTGTGCAGTATGTGTTTGCAGGTGTTTCTGTGTGAGTTTTGATAGATTTTTTGCTTTTGGTTAGGATATTAAAGGAGAGGGGCCCATCGGTTGGTAGTGATCAACTCGCTGTCCACTTGTACAAGTCAAACAAAAACCTTTTCCAGCTTTAAATAGCTCACTGAAGAGTGCATGACTGTAAATAATGCTGTCAGGTCATATCCTGGTTCATCGTGTCGCTCTGACCTCATTTGGTCATAAACTACTAGACCTTATGTGTGTTTGTGGCGCTGCCCCTCTCCCTCATCTATTGTGTAGCACTGACCCAACACTGAGGTACACATCTTTTACACACATTTGATACGTTCTCACATGATTTTAAGAGCTGTTATCTCATTCATGTTGACGTGGCATCTTATACATTCAAACACATACCGATGTACATAGCTGGCGACATTGTAAATGTTTTAAATATTGTAAATGTACAGACATATTTTATATACGTACGCTACATTGCCATATTTTTATTGGCCGACCAGTTGAAATTAAGGAGAGTTAAAGTTTGACTGCAGTTAACATGGCACAGCAGAAAGCTTTATGGGTTTTTTCCCCAACATTGTCAGCACTGTGGCAAGTTTGAAGCTTTTAGCATCAAGATAAGAGGAATTTTATCACCATAAAAAATCTCCAACCCTCAGTTCAAGCCCAGTAAATGTTACATTCTGTCATTTCCCTCCATCCAGTAAGTATTTCTACACATTTTAGTTGTTATCTTGGAATTTTAAAGGAGACATATTATGCTCATTTTCAGGTTTGCTCAAAAAACACTTAGTTTTGTCAGTGTCCAGTGCTGCAGCTCTGTATTCCCCCTCTGTCTGAAATGCTCGGTTTTAGCTCCTGTCTCTTTAAGACACGCCTCCCAAATTCCCAGTCTCCTCTGATTGGTCATCTCACATACACCTGAGCCCGTGACTCCAGTCGACTTTGTCATGTTGACACCTTCTAATTAGCTACACTGCTACCGTGAATATAGGCATAAATTATGCAAATGTGTGACATAGTGGGATGTCACAAAGATGTAGAATTAAAGGCCGACTACTGACAAGATCTTATTCAGGCGCATGAACCTACAGTATATAATACACTTAAGGAAAAAGCATAATATGTCTCCTTTAATGTACCCACAAATGTGTGCTAGAGTAATTCTGGATTATCTAATCACATCAAAATTGCTGAACTAAATCTGCATATTATGATAATTACATGTGATATGAGAATTTTGAGGGCAATCAATTTTGTCTCATGTACTGTACAGTAGTTCAGGTGTGGGAATGATATCACCAGGAACTGCCTCATCATGTCAGCTGTCTGTCCACGTCTGTCTCTCCTCCGGTGGATGACACCATGGTTTGTTTACATGTAAATGCTTGCTGTAAATATCAGTGTTTGTATGTCCTTACCTCTTGTCTGCGTGCATTGCATAAATATGCGCACTCCTCAGAAATTATCTCTTCCACTGTCAAATTTCTCTCTTGCACCTTCTAACATGCATTTTCAGTCTCTAGACTAATTTTTTAAAAGATCTCCTGCTGTTGTTTTTTTCACGAGCTGCATGATGTACAAGCTAGGTCTGCTGAGCTTCTAGATCAAGCTGTTTTTGTCTCTTAATTGTGTCATTTTAAATAAGAAAACAGAATGAAAAGAGAAGACAAAAAAAGCCAGGCTAAGAAGAAATTAGAAAAAAAGAAACACAGCTTCTGTTTTTTTTATATAACCACTGAAATCTTTTTGTATGGATTTGAGTACTTTAATTTGCACTATATTACCAAATGGCTGTTTGAAGCCATGTTTGTTAATTTCCTCTCTTGGGCTAACTTGTGATAAGGAAATAAATTATGTTGGTTCAGGTTGATATATGAATGCAAGACACTGATAGAGCCTTTCAACTGTAAATAGATGGGATCTGGAAAATTCATCCTCTTGATACCAAAGTTTGTAATTATTTAGATGCATTTTTAAAGTTTTTGGCAGGAGCCTGTTTGAGCCACCTGTGATCTCATTGTACGTAAAGTCACATATCTATAGAAGTAATGGCTATATTTTCAAGCCTTCACCAGAAAACTCCAAAATGTTAAGTACCATGATGTCCACTTTTAAAGTTTTTGAGTCTTTGCTACCAGGAGGATGTGATTTCCCAGCTCTGCCTGCTGCCTACAGACTGGTCCTTTGTGAATGATGTCCTGTGTTGTTACTGACTGCTTGGTTTCATATGTGATGCCCACAGAGGCTGCAACCACTGCTGGTCTTTCTGATAATAGAGCACTTAAAACTGGCCTGTCTCACCTCTCACCTCCTCGTCATACTCTTTTGGCTCAGGGCCGTACTTTTCTGGAGCTTTCTTCACAATTCAGTTCACTCAGCAGCTTGATAGAAAAAGCAGCATTCAAACAGTAATAGTGAGACTCAAACAGCATGTAAATCTTCTGTCACTGTATAGGCTACTAATAACACAAAATTTGCTTCTGTAAAACGAGCCCGTTCTGGTTGATGTGTTCGTCCGTGGGCATGTACTTTACATGAGTGGCTTTGCCATGTTTCTGTCTCCATTCCTTTCTGAGCCATGTCGAGCATGTTAGGTGTGTCTGTGAGGGCGTGTTGATGATCAATGAGAATGTTGCCGCAGCACTTCTTTGCAAAGGATCGTTACCTCTGAACAATGCTGTGCCTTTGTTGTAAGCTAGCCTTGCCAACGACTCGAAAAACGTGAACTGATTTCCTTTTTTAATGTATCATAAGTGCAAGCCTGATTCAAGTGGATTGAATATCATTGCTGATACTACGTTGTATGAGATTTCATCTTGTTCTGTATTATATTTATATTTTCCAGATCTCCATTGTCAGTTTTGATATTTTAATATTATATTTCTTTATTCTTTTTTTTTGTTGTTGTCTTATTTAATTTTTTTTTTACACAAGCTGTGAAAACAATTCTGCACTTTAATCCTGAACGTGAACATTTAGACTCTGAGGAGGCGACTGTTTTTTTTTCCTTTTGTCACAGCTAAAAATAAAACTGTTGCTTCTAAAACAAAGTAAATGTGTTTGTTCATTAATGAATATATCTCTCAATCACTGTTCCATTTCATTGACAAAAACAGCCACATATTTGTCATTAACCTTCTACATTTGTACTACTGAAGCACACAGAGTATGACAGCTCCAATTATATAACTCTCTCTCATTCACTGACTTCAAACATAAAGAGAATCTAACAAAATAGAAGATGTGTTGGCGTCATTGAAGTGGGTGCTTGGAAAAGAAAAGGTGAATTCATTGTTTTACCAGTTTTACCAAACTGACCACCAGATGTCACTATATATATCTGCTGCTTATTTCTATGGTGAAATAAGGGGAAGAATCTCATAAAGTGTAACTCAAAAACACTCATTCTACAACTGCTTTCTACCACCGGTGGAATAAATATTCAGATCCTCCACTTAAATGCTTAGAATACCCACTGTACTCAAATATGACTTTGATTTTAAGTATGGGTGTATTAGCAGCTAAATTAACCTTGAATATCAAAATAATCTCCCCTGTCAGTATTATACCATTATTTGATTACATGTCTGAAGAATTGCTATGTAAAAGGTTGGGGTTTTTTTTACATGTTTTGTATGCTGTGATGACATCTAAGTAAGTACATTTACTCAAGCACTGTACTTAACTACAATTTTGGGTATTGTGTTTTACTTGAGTATTTCCATTTTTAACACGATATCTTTACTGGTACACAAGTGCAAACCTTAGTTATATGTAAAATCTCCAAATACAAAGTAACTACATCTGTCAAAGAAATATATTTGAGTAAAAAGTACACATTTCCTTTACAAAATGTGGTATTTGCACTTATGTACTGATAAGTTCTGAACAGATAATTTAGTAAAAGTATTTTGCCACATTCCATCACTGACTTGACACTGCTATTATTATTATCATCATTTAGATTGCCATCTCATTTTCAAGAGATCAAGTGTGATAAAACAAAAATTCAATAAAGAACAAAAAGATACACAGTGCCATGAATAAAATATTATCAATGGTTGTCTGACAGTCAGTGGTCAACCATGATAATAAAAATAGGCAGCACAATAAAAATATATATCATTAAAGTAATCGTTTTATATATATGGCATTGAAACCAAATATACAGTCACAACTGCAATTTATAGTGCTGCTGTTAAGAAAAGTAATTTATATGGATAATATTGAAGCATGGCAGCTAACCTAGGACTTTAATGCATGATGTGTTATAGCTGGAGTCTAACTGATAAATAACATTATTAATATTCTAACAATAATTATAATAAACAGTCCTGTCAAATTGAAATAGCTTTAGTTTATCTTATTTTTTTAAATCTATTTCTGTACTCTCCCTTTAACGCTTACGTAACGTAACACTTACCTGACCACCGTTGTTAATGGTCGCTAAAGATAAATAAGTTAAATAAAAAAAAAATGGCGCAATTTTTTTTCTTGCAGGTGCACGTGACCCTTTTCCCATCGCATCCACGTGCGATTGTTTTCATTCCGACGCCGCTGCTGCAACTGCTGGTGTCTCGTGACGTCACCGGGCTGACTGCCTCGTCGGCTTTGAACGGCTGCGCGCGCGTGTGTGTAAGTGTGTGTGTGCGTGTGTGTGAGAGAGAGAGAGAGAGAGAGAGAGAGAGAGAGAGAGAGAGAGAGAGCGAGAGAGAGAGAGCTGCTGCTGGTTCTACCATACACACACACACTCTCACTCTGTGTCTTCACACACACACACACACACACGCATGCACGCAAAGGGGGGACGGGTTAGTCCGGTCACACACAAACACACAGCCTGTCAGTTGTGTACGGATTGAGAGAGGAAATTAAGGAAATACCGAAGAAGAAGAAAAAAGAAGAAAGAAGAAGAAGAAGAAGAAGAAGAAAGAAGGAGAAGAAGAACAAGAACAAAAAGACGAAGAAGAAGAAGGAGGAGGTCGCTAACTGAAACTTTGAGAGATGGAGAATTCGTCCAGCAACAACCGGTATCGGTCCGTAATGTTCAACCACGGTGAGTACCACATCTGACACCGCATGTGGGATGTTGCGTGACTCCGGTGATGCTTGTATAATTAAACGAAACCAAAACCGTCCCTTTAAATCGTGTTTTGTTTTTTTTACCATTGAGGTCATGTAGCTGTAGCTATTAAAACGCATCCAAACGTCTGTTTGGCTACAGGTCAAATTTTAAGCTGGTCTGCAAGCCGATGATAAGGGTGCAAGGTTTTATTTTAATAACTGACACTCTCACTGCTCGGAGGGAACACTTCGTTCTGCTAACGAAAATCCCTGAAAAGCCTGGCACTGAGGTCCACACGGGACACGGCAGCAGCACACTGTAATTCTACAGTTATGCAAGAGTGGTACCAAGACTCACCACACTAAACTATTTCTGGACCACGACGATAGAGCTGGATCGCTCTGGTGGGCTGCAGCCGGATGGTCTGCATGAGCTCCTGCAGAGGCTCGCCCCACCGTCGCTCTTATTTACTCAGGAGCAGTCGTAAAACAAGCAGTTCTGGCTCGGCTTGTCGTGTCGAGATGTGTAAGCAACGAGGGATTCACACTGCCTCCCATACCACAGCCTGAACAATGCTGGATTTTTTTTTTAATCAGATGTATGTGTATTAGTATTTGAGAGTAATTTCAGAAATCCCCAAAACAAACAACAACGAAAACGATTTAGTGTTTTATCAAAGAACTGTGACCTTGACATGCATTTTTGAGCCTGTCCTCACCAGAAAAAACGTCCATTTAGGTAAAAAAATGAAAGCGGCTTAATGCTACCCATATTTATGTTCGCTTAGCAGCGACCTCTAGCAGTTGTAGTAATTATTTCAGCTGCAAAGGAGAAAGTGAAGAGAAGTAACATAAAGAGTGAAAAGTCTGTATGGGGAGGAGGTCTCGGATGGACGGTTAGATTAAAGAGGTACAAGACTTTAATTCGTGTGTGAAACCAAAAGTCAACGGTGAGTAGTTTTAACTTACTAACACAGAGAAGTAGCGTCACCTACATAACGTAACGTGAAGTTAATTGCTTTACGAAACCTAGATAGGACTCGTCTCATCTCATTTTCTTTCCGCTTTATCCGTGAGGGTCGCGGGGATGTTGCCCCTTTTTCAGGGGTTTACTGGAGCCAATCCCAGTTGTCTCTATGGGCAAAGGCAAGGGTACACCTAGTATACCTTGATAAGTAGTTTTGTTAACATAACATAACCAAGTGGTTTCATTACCTAAACCTAGTCCAGTGGTTCTATTAACTAAACCTAGCCAAGTATTTTTCTTACCCAAGTCATTTTCTTACCTAAACCTCACCAAGTGGTTTGAGTACTTTAACCTTACCAAACTGTGACTGGCGATACATATCTGTTAAGGTCCAATATGTATATTACTGGTACGCTTCAACGCTTGTGTTGTTTTGGCAGCGGTCATTATACGTATGTCGTTTTGGGAGATGTTGACAATCGACCTATTCAGTGGTTTAGATATGAGGATGTTTCGCTATTTTTGTGACCGGTGCCAATTCAAATATGAAGAAAAAAACATTCTAGTACAGACAGTTTTTGCAATGACGCATAAAATGTGGTTATCACACATTTTGGACAAAGATATGTAATGGATGCAGGATATTTTACAGTTTAACAATAAAAGTTTTTTTCCCAAATTACATCAATGCACTGAAACACTCAACTTAACTAGGAATTTAATAACTATAATGACCCCAAGCATCTGCATTATAAGCTACAATATCAGACAACATATATGTCGATAACAATATGTCAGCTAATATTCATTTCATCATTGTGCAAGCTGAAACATGACTTTCATCCACTACGTAAACCTATTTTGGCATTTCTACACTGGCATTTCTTCACCTACTTATCAGCTTACATATTCACCCAAATGATAGCCTCCATCTGCACCAACATCAACTGATGTATAACCTAGCTCTGCCACAGTCCAGAGTGCCTGTCGGTGGCATCAAAGAGATTTTGTTTCCTGTTTCAAACTGTATCAAACACAGATCACCTGTTTCTTATCATGTCTGGAAACCATGTTAGCTCCGAGCACGTCCCTATCGTATGAGTTCCCACATCCCACATCAGTCTCATGATATGGTGTCTAGAGGCTGCAGTGACACTGAAACACCTGGTTTGTTGAAGCTGTTACCCTGTGGTGTTTGCCATGAGGCGTGCTGTGTTGGAGGAGAAAGTGGGAGGCGAGGAGAGCTCTCATAGATGGTGGACAGAGATGGATAGCACTGAATCTTTTTTTTTTTATAATTATATTTGATTAAAAACATAAACTTCAATTCAAAGGGAACGTGAGTACAAAAGTCTGTGGTAGAAGCTTTTCATTTGTCCAATTCTGTGTCCAAATGTTCCCTTTTACTCTTTCACTAGTGCTGTATTCATAGATATATGAGTTACATATGTACATGAATAGATCTTCATATAAGTATTTATTACTGCATTGGTTTTAACCAAAAACCATGAAAGTTTTCCTTAATGGACCTATTTTTAATCCACATTGCATGCTTCAAAGTTTATTTCCAATGTGGTTAGTCGTGATTTTTTTTCTTAACCAGTAAATGAAATCATACGCCACTGACATTCACCTTTAGGATCTCTGTCACTTCATTTTTAGTGGAGCTACTTCAGATTTTACGTCTTGGTGATAAGTTAAAGTGTTCTTTTTTCCGTGTATGATATTCACATGTGTTACGTTTGACTGTTTTAGCTCACTGGAAAATCTAATCCATATTTCTGTGGTGATATTTCTCTGCTGAAGTGTCAACACATATCAGCCAGGGAATTGAAAACCTTGCTAGTAAAACAGTATGAACTGTAACCTGTAATTTCTAAATTAAACTCCATTTTTAGCTGAACTGACCTGCATGGAAGTATAATCTTGGCCTGCTCTAATAAAAGTCCCATAACCCATTTAACAAATAAAGCAACAAGTTCCTGTTCCAACAACACCAAACCCTGACATCAGCCCAGATTGACACACAAATGAAGTGTAAAAGTCTCCCAGTAGGAAAGTGAGTGGTGTGGATGGGTGGCACAGTCAGCAGTGGCTAACATTCCTCAGGGAAAGCCTTGTGGAGCGATGCTACCATCCTCCCTGCGGCCTGTGGCTGCGCTGACAGCATCACTGGTGGAGGACCTCGGCATGTAGGTCAAGAGATGAACCACAAGAAAAATAGCCATTACAGTATAGGAATTTAACGTTGATCACATGTTCTGCATCTATGTAACAAGATGTTTTCAGCTCTAACTTTGCAGAAATCTTTGGGAGAGTTCTGGTCATGGATGTTTAATTTATCCATTCTTTTGTTTGCTTTGTCAACACAAGAGTGCACAGGAGTGTTGTTTGCATGTCATCCTGCCACAGTAATTTTACTCAAAGTGCATCTGGACTGATGTGTACCGATGCCAGCTCTGTTTTAAAGAGCAGCAGTAACATGCAGCACATACATTATATATTGTCCGTATGCAGGGACTACTAAAGCAGAGCCTGTCAGCTGCAACATTACTGCTGTTCCTTAGGTCGTTGTAAACGAACAGTCACAGGCTATAATGATATTTCAGTCCCCTGACCTGCGTATCAGCACAGTCTGCTCTGTGAGCTCACAGGCAGTGATGGTCCTGAGTTTAAAGTAGTGAATCAATATTTGTACCACAGCCAGTAAGCTTTACAGGACAATCAGCTTGGAGTAATGAAAATTGTTTTGCCTCTGAAGAACTAAAAGAATCAGTAAATGGCAAACATCATGAATTATTTGGACTGGGTGCCACTCCTGACTAATTACTGGAGAGGGTGTTTTCTCTTTGTGGAGACGCACGTTTCCAAATATATCATCCAGTAATAATTTAAGCCCTGTATTGATGCAACTCCTTGTTTTCAGTTAAACCAAATTCCTCAACAAGTGACTGATGCTGTAATCAACACCCCTGCACCAATTCTTTTGGGAAACACAGTCACGCTCAGTCTTTGAAGACTAGCTTTCATGCAATCTTGGATACTTTTGCAGCATCATCAGGCAAGCTTTATCACAGACATATGTGCACACACTGTTGTCCAAAAACTTGACACTTTCTCCTAAAAAAAAAAAGGCAACATCAGGTGTGTGATTAACAGTTGGCACAATTAATTGAAACCTTTTTGTGCCAACAGCTTTGCAAAAATGACATCAGTGCCATAAAAGAGGCTGTGTAGATAGCCAGTATTGAGCCAAATCCAAACATATTCACTATTTTATAGGTCTAGGGGTGTTTTTTTTTAAAGTACATCTGGTAGGTTGTAGATATAATTCCAATTCTGATACCTGAAATTTGCAAATCAGTGCAAGTGCATTAAAAGGGGAAAATTGTACAAATTTTAGTGGAAAACATTCGGAAATGTACTAAACTTAATAACAGAATGTGAAGAATGGCAGTCTTGCTATTTTGATGTATGATTATGTTGCAGAGATATCCACTGAAGTTAGTATGCTAACCAGCTAACCCTATTCTGGTCCAAAAATCCTGCCAGTGGTGTAAACACTAGCACACCCCTGGTCCCTGAGCAGCAGTATCTGAGGCATTTCTGATACTGAAATCGATATTAAATCAATCCTCATGGGATTATCTGGGATATCTGATTAGCCTGGCAGTTAGCTGGCTGTATATGGTATACTTAAATAAGTTTACCAATAAGTTCCATGGTTGTCTAAGATGTATTTTTCGAGTGAAAAATGTAAAGATATAATCATTCCATGCTATAGAACCTGTAAAATGTGACATGTCTAAACAAGTTACAGGGTCTCCCTATCTTGAGAAAACTATTCATCTCAGGCAGATCCTAAAACTGGATGATCCAGGTGTCAAACACAGGTGTAATTAGATCTCAAATGTCACCTCAGCATGTCAGTTGTTTATCACCACCTTTTCACCCATTCACTTAATAAATGTTTGCCTAACTTGTTTTGGTTTCCTGTTGTTTTCATCATGTTGACAGTAATGTGTTTCTGTTCCTCTTCTATGTGTCTGCCCTTCGTGAAATAATTACTCCTGCTGATCAATCATCCTCATCCGACCAGACGATGAGGTAAGACACCAGAGTTTTCCTATAATCCTGCTGTTGAAGACGAAGTAGGTCATTGGTGGAGGGAGATTTGGCTTTGATTATTTCACCAAAAGGAGGACATTGTGGTTTGTTGATGTCAGCCCATTTTACCCCTGATGACCGCTGATATTCAAGCTGTTTTTTGTGCAGTTTGTGTTGATTTGAAAGGTGGTCATTCATTCGTTTTAAAATGTCTATTAGCATTTCAAATGGAAGGCCTCCAGTAAATATTTTTATGATAAGGCACATGACAAATGCTCCCTATTCACAGAGTGTTTAAACTGAACATGTGATTTCTGCCGTGAATATTTGGAGCTGGTGTGACTTCTCTGTTCTCATGTGCTTCAGGCTTTTTTACTTGACACTAAAGAGGAGTAGCTGCGTGAGAATAGGTGTGTTCTCAAAGTACTCTTGTTCCTTGTTTTGCACGGTGACAACTGAGAATCTGCTGTATGCGGCAGCTTTGTTGTTGATTGTGCTGCTTCTGTCTGAGTTTCACATTTTAGTATAGTTGCCGACAGCTCGCTCATCCCTCAGCAGAGTCAGCAGCTCTCCTGAAGCGCATCATAAGTTTCAGAGCGACGGTGCTCATCTGTTATCAGCTTTCCAGTAGCCAGTGGCCTGTCACCTCGGTGTCGAAACCACCCCCCATCCCTCCTCTTTACTCCTCTTCTCCATGCCACTGAAGCCCCGCAGCTGTGTTTGGCCCGGCTGAGCAGAGATGAAAGGGGGGCGAGTTTGTTTTCAAGCCCAAGCAGTTCACAGACGGGTGGAGAAAAGTGGATCCGTATGGGTGTGACAAACCCTGGTTCCTTCCTCAGAAACATTCCAAGCCTATGTGACAAAGCTGCAGTGTGTGAGCTGACAGAGGGAACACCTTTCTGTGAGGAAACTGTCAACATCTGTCCGAGACAGAGGCTGCTGCTGCTGCTGCTGCTGCTGCTGCTGATGGGTCTCACTGGTTACTCTCATGATGGTTTGGCACATCTGTCGCTGCTGGGTATGTGATTAAATAAGCAGATGTCCAAGTCTGCATAAATTTAGGTCCTGCTCTTCAAACCACACCCATTGTGCGACTCTTAAGAATCACAATGTATCCCTTTTGTGGAAGCAATCACTCAGTCCAGGTTAACATAATTTAGGTGCCCTACCCCTGCATCCACACCCCGTTAACCACACAGGGCCCTGGGGTGTGGTGGAGCAAGAAGGGTGGCTTTGACTTCCTTTTGTTAGCCTAAAAATGCCACATAACCTCAGACACACGTACACATACACACACACAGAGTGACGTCACCGCTCATGGGCACTGCCAACTGTGGACAGAGAAGCAGAGGAGGGGACGGTTGTCTTTCTCCACACACACACTCACCACGCTGCATTCCTCTGTGGCTTTTGCTCAACTAGCCATTAGCTTCCTGTGCCTTCAATTGCTGCTTGCCACTGCAGCCAAAGTGTAGGCAGCCTATACTTGGACTTTATTAGCCCATTAGCTTGCTAGCTTCTGCAGTGGTTGCCATTTTTCACCCCGTTTCCTCTGTTTTTCCCCTGTAGCTGTGTCTGTTTTTCTCATTTGCAGTCTCTGCCAGTGCGTGCACGCTCATGCATTCATCTGCAAACTGGAATGGCAGAATCTGGAGATATGCTGCACCACACCCATCCGTCCATCTACTGATTGACACTTACATTGTTGCGGAAACACATACAGAACATATCATTGTGAATAAAGCATAGCAAGTAATTATGCCAGGGAAATGTCAAATGATGGGTGTGAGACATGATCTGATGACATTAAGTTACAGTTCAATCACTTACTTGTTGGAATCAACACAGACTCAAGCTGTTCTGATCCTGCTCTTGCACTTAAAAACAAAATATGTAACTATGTAAATGACTAGATCTTTGTTATATTTTCTGTTGAGATGTGTACTGAGATTATCCCAAATGTTTCCAACCAAGAAGAATCCAGAAAAATCCACATGTGTACTCGAGGTAACATGCATTTCAATTAGTCTCCTGCCACCACTTCCAGGATAGGGAAGCCAGGGAAAACTTTATAACATGCCTCATCTGTGAACATTTGTGCCTGGGTCACATGAGATTGTTTAATGGTGTATTCACCACCAGCAAAACGAGTTTGACTGCAGGATCACTTGTGTTTTAATTGCCCAAACAGCCAGACTACTCTGTAAACGTGTCTGTGTGTTCCAATTCAGGTCAGACTTGACTCTGACTCAACTCAGCACTCACCAGAGACTTTGCCCCCTTTCTTGTTTCCCTTTTCCTCTCTGTAATGTTACATTCATGAAATAAAGTACATTTCCCCTCTAGCTCCAGTCAACAGTCAACATTACAGAACATAAACACCCAACAATGGAGGTCACCTCCGTGGATCACTGCTGCAGTTATGTGGATAAACAGGAGTGAAGGTCTGGCTCTGCACCTGAGCAGCAGCTATTCCTTCTTGGCAAGTGTCTTTTGTGTGTTTTTTTGACACAGAAACCCTTAGTGGGAGACATTACAAAGAATGCCTTTAATTATAACTTCTCTCTCTTTCTAAAAATAAATCTGGTCATATTTGTTATCATGTGAATCGTAACCACCCTACAGTATCAAATGTTAACATTATTCCTCTTGTCTGTGCAGTAATTCTATCACCCATTACATTATCTCACTGAGTCCACACACCAACAATAGTGCCACTCTACTGTTTGAGCGTACCCAGTGAGGGAGGGCAGCATATCACTCATCAGCGAAACCTGACCCGTCATTTTCTATAACTCTCCTCTGGGTAAAGTGTGTGGGCTTCATCCTGTGAACATGTAGTGAGATTCACAGTGTGATGGCACAGTGGCGATGCAGACACAGAGGCTGTAGCAGCAGGGTTTGGCCTATGGGTTCGTCTTGACAGACGGCCCTCGGGGCTTTTTCAGTTTGATGTGAGGGCAAACAATCGGGTTAGGGAGCATGCACGCAACACTTGACTGAATACTGGTGTAAGACAACAATAAAGAGATGGTGAAAGATGAGTGCTTAAAGAGGGATTTGTTGTGAACACTAGACACCATCATGTGTTTGGTATTCATTTGTAAGAGCCAGTTTTTCCACAGGAAGATGAGCTGTTTGTAAGGATAGAAATGTAGTTTTCATTATGAATTATGAAGGGTGGAGTAATCTAAGTGTCTCCAACACATTACAAAAAAAATTCTGTTCAAACTTTCCAAGTATATTTGGCCCCCACTTTGCACAAGTTAACGTAAAAGATCCAAGATATTTTTGTGCACAAAAAAGAATTACTTCTCTCAGATTTTGAGCACAAATTGGATGAAAAAAACCTTTGCCAGGATAATTCATCTACCTGACAGGTGCTGCATATCAAGATGCTAATTAAACAACTTGATTAGTGCACAGGTATGCTTTGGACTGGCCACAGTAAAAGGCTGCTTTTATGCCAGTCGGCATGCTGGCTGTCTACCAGAGCTGTTGCCCATTAATTGAATGATCATTTCACTACCATAAGCAGTCTTCAATGTATGGTTGGGGTTCTGGTGCATTCTATTGCACTCAGAACATAGAAAAACTGACCTCCAACACGGACAATTGGAATGGAACGGTCATCCAAGTAGGAATTCTAAGTTGGAAATTTAGGTTAGATCTGCATTGTCCAAATTCGCCAACATAAACACACATGGCATCACAGCAGTATGGCGGCGCACATAGAAAGCAATTACTTGAGCTCTTCATCACTTTCTACTTTATACAGTATTTGTTTTGTGAAATGTGCAGTAGACACACCTTGATTTGTGCTCATTAAAAGTCTTTGAATGTATGCATTATAAGCACAGAGTTTGTAGCAAAAGAGTTTGCAGCAAGCATCCATGTTTTTTCAAGCAGATGCACTGGGTCACTTATAGATTGGAAGTCTGGAATACCTACTCGGAAGTACCGACATCCGACTTGCAATGGAATGCAGCATTAGATCAACTCTCTTGTGTCCAGTCCAAAGCACACCTGTGTAATCATGTTGTCTGATTAGCATGTTAATATGCAACACTGGTCAGGTGGATCGATTGTCTTGGCAAAGGAAGTGAAGTGATCACCAACAAGGTTTTTAGCAAATTTGTGCCCTAAGAAACAGGAGCAGAAACCGTAAGAACAGAAAGTGTTGTGTTTATATTAAATCATTAGATACAGATACACCACACAGTATAATCAGTGTAATGCAATCCATTAGGCTCTTTTGAGGGAAGACATTTTGACATGTCAAGGCAGGAAACTTATGTTGAGTCACTGTGTAAAGAACACAGGTGTAATTAATAAAATTAATGATGGCTGAGTTCCATTTAGCCATTGTGCACGTTGGCTCAGAGTCATGGCTCTCTAGAACACCTGAAGCAAGCGGAGACGTTGTTAACGTTATTAGTAACACCTGTGCTTTTGCTACTATGTCTGCGGTGAAAAAGACTTTCACAACAATGCAACCAACTACAGCCTTAGTTTATTTTTTACCACAGAAAGGATGTCATTTTGAACTGTTTAAAATATCTGTCTCCTCCTCGTGTATGCATTCCTCGACAAATCTCTCTGGAACATCTGCTTGAAGTCATACTATTTGCCTCATTTTAAAAAGGCTTGGTGAAGCTGAATTGCCCTATTTGGTACTCCTCTGACGTTCTGACTTCCTATGCTCACCGCTTCCTTCCTGTCCCTGCTGGGCCTGCTCACCAGACCCTCAAGCTAATTGGCTCGTGTCCTCATCTCTACAGATGTCCCACGTCAGCCCGAGCTAGCCTTCCAACCTCCAGCTTCAGCACTCTGCAGAAGTTTTGGTCAGAGGGCGACCTCAGACATT
Source organism: Spondyliosoma cantharus (assembly GCA_900302685.1). Classification (NCBI taxonomy): domain Eukaryota; kingdom Metazoa; phylum Chordata; class Actinopteri; order Spariformes; family Sparidae; genus Spondyliosoma; species Spondyliosoma cantharus. The sequence continues at coordinate 3,670 of OMLP01008193.1, read as the reverse complement.
CCTCTAAAGCCTCATAGAAGTGGCCCCTGCCAAGCCCCCCACCCGCTATAAATAATCTCAGCCCAGTTCCCATGGCCCCCACCGAGGTCCCAGCACTCAGCTACCAATGCATGAAACGCTATGGTGACACCAGAGAGGGAGCGCCACCCTGGTCTACCAACCCAGGGATGGTGAGCTTTCTGGTAGGATGGGGGCAGTTGTTGAGGTCAGGGCAGGGCTTATGAAAGTGGTCTGACCAACATGAATTAAAGGCAATAAAGGAGGCTTTCTGTATATGGATCATTTGTGTTGCGCTCCAGCTGGTGTTTTTTTTAGCGACTTGAGTTTAGGACTAAATGTCCTCTACTCTGCTGCCATTCAATGATGTAGCTCTGGAGCTGACTGCACAGTTTGTTATCACACTTAAATTTACTTCTCTAGTGTGGCTGTTGTCATTTTTTTGGCTTACTCTGATTCCATGTTCAGATTGCACAATTATAGTATTTTCAGCATCCATTTTTAACCTCCAACTCTCATGAGCTGCTCACAAATTCCTCCAGTTTTTGAATCTGTGGTTTGGATTGCAGTCATGTCTAATCCTTGTGGGATCTGCCTATTGAAAATATGCTTATAGTTTAGCATATGCGTGCAGACATTAAGCCATAAATCAGTATTTGGTGACAAGGCATACCATAAAGGGTAGCTCAGCTAAAACATCAGCACTAGTGTTAGCATTTGGCATTTTTGGATTCATCGTTGCATGGTTTATTAGTTTTATTCACAGCTATTTGTGGTGAGATGTTGAAAAAGTGACACATTATTTCCATTGCGAATACTGTGGAGCTTTATAAAGGGAAAAAGTTTCATAAAATGTCAGTAGGAAAGTGAGGTTTTCTTTCTGTTTACCAACATTTAACAAGTATTCCATTTCACAACACCTGAAGATATTAATTTATTGACAGATGGTGAAGCAGATATCAAAGGCATTTTAGGAAACGTACGAAATGTCTAATATCTGGACCAAAGTGTTCTGAGTTATCTCTTAATGAAACTTGATGTTGATGCAAACTGATGTTTGTTAGGATCGGAGGTGGCTTGGGATGAGAGCCAAGAAGCCTCAATTTAATCTTTGTGCTTCTGGGAGCGAAGTCGGAGAGTTTACTCTAACTGCAGACACTGTGAAGACATCAGGCAGATAACAAATGAGGACAGTCGTTAACAATGTAGCTGCAGTCAAATGGTCCTAAGGAAAGCATGTGACGTGTCTGACATGTGATGGGACATCTGCGGAAATTGTGGGATGTTTGAGCAATTTTTGCCTGGAATCAAGTGTCTCATAGACATGTTCAGCCCTCAAGAACATCATTTGTATGATTTCTACGTGCCAAAAAATGTAATTATTCAAGATCATATCCAGCAACCATCAGCAGCAGATTGCTGATATTGCCTCTGCCCCTTTAAGTTATTTTTGGCACTCAAGATTTAAATATTACATGAGTTTGACATGTCCTGAAGTCTGAGTGTTGAACATGTGCAAGTCTGCGTATGTGCTAATGTATACAAATGACAGTTCTGCATGACCAGAACCAGCAGGGTCCTCAGCAGCAGCACCCTCCACTCCCCTTAAGAAAACACTTCCAGATGCTCCCACCATGCTGCAGGACAGTGAGAGGAAATGCCAGGCAAGCCAAAGGGAAGAGCAGGAGAGATGGTGGAGATCTTCTTGAGGATG
>OMLP01008192.1:2881-14554 GCA_900302685.1 Spondyliosoma cantharus | reverse complement strand
TGCGGACTCCCTTTTATTACAAGCTCGAGCCAAGTTTGTACCATTTTCACTTTCAGTAATTTCTGGCCTCAGGCACATATGATCTGGGTGTTTTCCATGCTGTTGTTAGCGCTGCCTTCGGGTCCACCCTCTGCAGACAGTAAATCACAGCTGCAAGCTTGGCAAGCAGAAGAACAGGGCTGTGACATCACAACATTTTAACATGGCATGCATTGAAAAAAAAAGCATAGATTAAACAACCAACAAGACTTCACTATATATAAAATGAGGAATACCTGTATTGTACAGGTAAGATCTACAGTATATAGTCTTTCTACACAGAAGATGTAGTATTGATCAGTTAAATGTTAACATCATATCAAGAGCTGAAGCAATTAGTCTATTAATTGACAGGCAGGTATTCAGCAAAGGGAGCAGGTTGTTTGGGAGAGGAGGCCGTCTTTCACACAATGAGTAGGTCAGCACCTTGCACAGCAGCTGTCAGGTTCTCTGAGTGGCATTTTTGTATATGTATATAAAAAAAAAATTACTATTTTACTTTGATTGTCACAACTTACCATGTCCTCCCTTGCTAATGATTAGTGCTCTTAAACACAATACTTTAACATTCTTTACATTACGGGAATTGGCATCCATGTGATACTGAGTGAAAGTAAAACAAAGTGAAAGTGGAACTCAGTATGGGAATCACAGTTGAAGTGCAAGTTCACTTATACTGATACAGCTGTGTGATGGCTCTAAAATCAAGTTAGCTATAACATTATGTCGTTTTAAAACATACATTTATGCAGTGGTGTAAGTAACGATACTATAAACAAAGTACATGCACCTTAAAATTAAATGGAAGTACAGTCCTTGAGTAAATGAGTTACTTTCCAACAATTAATTTATCGTTGGCTGGCATTGTAGAGCCAAATGCAAAATCAATCAATGGAATTGTTTGTAATTATGACACTTGTAATAGCTACTAAATAATAATAATAGCAATAATAGAAAGTAAATGAGAATCAGACACAAACATGTCAGCAGACAGAGGAATAGAATATTTCCAACAATGCAATGAACACTGTGGCTTCTGGTGCACTGTGGCAGAAAAAAAAAAAAGTTCTATTTTCATTTTCAACCCCCACCAAATTCCCATCATAATTATGTCAATATCCCTCCAAATGCAAACACTTCCAATCCTGACAGAAAGTAATATGGTGAAAGGCCATTAAAAATGAGCCCCCCCCCCACCCCATCCACAGACACACACATTACATACACGCTCGCGCACACATATGCACACCAATCACCTTCCAACTTGCCCCCGCCCTCCACCCAATAAAACTTTTGGCAGGCCTGAGCTGTTGTAATTGGCAGCCGGCTTGCCGTGCCGATAGACTCTCCTCAGTCCTACGGGTCAAGAGTAATTTACTGAGCTGCTAAACGGCACTAGTTTCTCTCTCTTTCTCTCTTTCTACCCGGTCCAATCCCCCCTCGCCCTCCACCTCCTCCTCTCGCTCTGTTTTTTCCCCCAGCATCCATATTGGAATTCCCATCCAGGCTGTATTACAAGCCGAGATGATGACTTAATCCCTTGTTAATTAGGGACAACATCTCCAGCAGCTGAGGCTAAAGCAGAGAGCGGCGGAGGCTCCAGAGACACAAGGGCTCTGGCCGAGCCCGCAGCCCCAGCCAGGAGAGCCTTGCTAGGGCTCAGAGAGCTGGCGAGGGATGGGAAGGGGGTGAGGTGGAGGAGGAGGTGGGGGGGATGCTGGATGAGGATTGAAAGGGGCTGCTGCCTAATCCCCCACTGATGGCTCTTCTAGGCTAATGGAGCCTGGACAACTGGGCAACCGGATGCTCCTGTTGGCTCACTCCACTCCACTTCAGCTGGGTCATGAGGAGTGTGCTTCCACTGGTTCTTCAATGGAGACTTTTGTAGAGGTCCCCGTCATTAATTTGGCTGGTTGCCAGCAAGCAAAATGCCTTTTTTTTGGGGAGGGAGAGCTGTTTGACTGTAATCTGGTCACCGGGTTTTTCAAAGGCGGTCCATATGTGTGTGTCTTGTGTGTGTGCACATACACAGACATATTTGTTTATCACCTCATCTGCTTTTTCTTGACAGCTATGGATCATATTTCCCAGGGTACCCACAAAGCAAAGCCGGGGTCGCACTCAGATGAACAAACAAACTAAATCTCAGTCATCACCGTCTCTACACTGTGTTTTCTTTTTCTTGTGTAAAATTGTCTCGTGCAGAAACTGCCCAGAGAAGAATTTCCAGGTAAATGAGGGGAGAAGCAGCGGGGAAAAGGGGAGGGTATGGTTGGGACTCAGCCGCTTGAAAAATGAGGGGTAGAAAGGTGGATGAAAAGTGCATCTTCTTACATTTCCTTCTCAGGTGGCAACAAAAGCCCATTTATTTGGTGCGGCACTTTTCACTGGCTAAGTGTTGCAGGGTGGTGTTAGCAGAGTGCATTATAAATACAGCCATGCTTGTCGCTGTCCCCCCTCTAAAACCCCTCTCAGTCACCAAGAACACCTCCACCACCACCCCCCCCCACGCCCTGGAAGGCCCAGACTCCTGGGGAGCTCCAAACACTAGGTAATTATCCACCATCATACCGCCTGCTGCTTCACTACCTGTGAATCCAGCACCACTGGAGAGAAGGATGGATGGGAGGGGTGGGGGGAGAGGGAGGAGGAGGAGATGGGTGGAAATGTAGAGGGATCAAGGTAGAAGGACAGCAAATGTGTTTGATTGTATGTGTGCGTGCAGCAGGGTAAAGCCGAGGAGAGAGGGAAAACGTGGAAATGGCGGCTGAGATGGATGAAAAACACATTTTCAGATCTGTCATTTAAAAGAACCGTTCACCCACTTTCTGACAAGACTCATCTATATGAGTTAATGTATGTACAGTATATGTAAATGCAGAGACATCAACTTCTAAAGACACAAATATACACTAGAGGTCATATCGGTCAGAATGAAAAGGGTGATGCAAGTTCCGGCAAATATTTTCAATAGGGGGCGATAACATGCCAAGATGTGTAACAATACACTAACAACGGCAGGACAGAAGAAGAAGACTGCTAGCACATAAACAAGGATTAAATGTAATGCCAATATTTACATTACGTGATTACGTTTCTATGTAAATACACCGAGGCTCACATTAAGTTAATGATTATCCGATTGCCTTTTTACAGATGATATTCTAGTCTTCTTAAATTGTACCTGCGATTATGGAATGCCAGTCAATCAATTTTTATTTGTATAGCGACTTTGTATCACGACTAAAGTCATCTTGTGACACTTTCCAAGTTGAGCAGGTATAGTCCATACTCCTCCGATCAAAGGACCCAACATTTCCCCCATGAGAAAGCACTTGGTGACAGTGGCGAAACTTCACAACATTTCAGTATGTTGTCCTTTTGTCTGACTGCATTTATGTGGCAGTTATAATTAGCAGTTACAGTTACACCAGGCCGATGGTGGGACGTCATCACTGTGTTAGGTGCTGTGTTGCCTCCAACGAAGGGCTTGAAGGTGTTAAGTTGATAATGATAGTTTTGCACTGACGCTGCCGGTACTAATTTACCATTTTAGTGTGTCAGAAAGTGACTTAGTGTTTCTGGCAGATTTTATTCTTGTCAAGGTGAAAAATCCTCTAAACCAGCATTCAGAAGATTGCGGCTTGACACTGCCTGTGAGCTTTTACAAAGATGTTTAATACCCTTGTTGGCCCCTATTTCTCCCAGGCCATTTCTCTAAAGAAACAGGCTTAACGTCTCTTGCCTAAATGAGGAAGCAATGTAAATTAATTCCAATTAAAAGCCCTTTTGAAACATCAAAAAATCAGGCTTTTGGACACAAGTGATAAAGCGATAAACCCGACCAAGCCAATAGTCATTCACATGTTTGTTTGCTACATATGATTTGTCTTTGACTGAATGAAATTTTTTTTAAGAGCATATGCTGAGCTGCTATTGAACTAAGAACACACCATGAAAATGAATAGAAATTGAGAGAGGGAGGAAAAGAGAAAAAGCTCTCTGCCCTTCTGGCTCACCCTGTTAAAGTGTCTTTATTAGGAGTCAGGGACTGATCACACTGCTAAGTGACCTGCCAAGGTCACAGAGGAGGGCAGCTGCGGTAATTAGTATGCTCTTTGTTGCAGCAGGGCCGCATTCCGCTTCAGCAACATTAGTATGCTTCACTGTTGGACTAAGGGGTAAGCTTCACTAGCCATTAGTATGCTCACTTCTCACTAGAAGATGCTGTGCTGTGTTCATTATTAGGCTGCCCAATTCAGGGATGTAGTGGACAGTGACCATATCTCAAGCCCACTTTGCAACACACATTTTGAATCTGGTTAAGCTTATTCAAATGAGAAGTAGCATTGAGTTATGATAGTTAAATGTATACTTTGGTCAGCCCCTGCCAAACCAAATAAGGAGGAATTACTTATGGTAATTCTAAAGTTGTCTTATTCACATAGTCTTATTCACATTGGTTATTTTTAACTCACTTACAAACATTAGCCAACCACAAGCCTACAATCAGGTATCACCTGTTTTTTTGTTCAGGGTAGGGTGGGTGAACCCTGCAGCTTTGGTGTGAGAACTTCTGTGTTGTAGTGTTCAGTCATAAGACAAATATAGCTGTCAATGTATCACAGTATTTCCTCCAAAATGTTGTTGGCTGTTTTTTTTTTTTATAAAGCTGTACTCGTCGACATTTCTACATAGAAAGTGGGTCACAGATCTTGAATGACATGTATTTTGAAAGGGGGCACTCATAGTGAAGTCACATTGAGGAGAAATATCACTTGATTCTTCAGTTCACCTGAGCTCTATGGATCATCAAGCGCTCATCAATCTACGATATCACATTGATTCTGTGAGCAGTGATTTGTTGATATCAAAACATCTGCCACCAATAAGATTTCAATTCGACTGAATTCAAGGGCCTGTGATCGATAAGAGATCATATCATCTGCCCATTTATCACATGAGTGCAAAAAAAAAGCTGCCGCCCCTTTGTTTTGTCTGTTGGTTATAAGAAAATACCCGACACAGCTCATCAGAAAAACAACCGCATAAGTCGACTGTGAAAGCAGCTTATTATGCCCCACATTTACGTTTCTTGTTGGCAGCAACCTCTAGTAATTAGGGACTTTAAGCAGTGATGGTAGAGGGACAGCTACAGCGCCAGCCAAACATTCAATGGCTTGCTGTAATAGTGGAAAACAAATATCACTAAGCAACATTTATCTCATTGATTCACAACTGACAACTGCAACTTCTGTTTCTACCTTCTAACACTTTCTGACTTACTCCTGAGTATGGCAAACCGGGGGTTCTCCCATAATAGACTGTTGTGCTACAACCTCAGGAAACATTGTGATAGGATCGTGCATGCACAGTGCGGAGCTCTTTTATTCTCAAACCCCATAGCCATTCCTTCAACCGTTGCTGCTCAAAGTCCCTAATATTATGGCAGCAGAGAAGGAAGTCAGGCAAAGTAGTACAAAGAGTTATATAGCCCATAAAGGGAGGAGGTCAGAGACAAATGGTTGGGTCAGACGAGCGCAGGGCTTTTACCCAGGAGACCACGGTTCATGTCTAGTGTGAAACCAGAAGTAAATGGTGAATTATTTTAACTTACTGACAGAGTATGACATAACAGCAGTTACAAACGAAGACCAGGTACACTGAAGGTCTGGTATGCTTGACACTATGTTGGGTTTTTGCTAATCGCCATTATTAGCTTAAGCCTATGGCATTTGACACTGCTTTAACTATTTTCATAAGTTGATTAATTACAGTATAATTAATTGATTTTCGCACTCAACATTGGCTTAAAGGGTCTCTTTGGAACTTCTGTGTTGTGCTGAAAGCATGAACTGGTTTATGTTAGTGGACTCCATTTCTAAAAATAACGTTAGCTACTGTTCCGCTCTGTTAGCGGAGCGCAGAGAGGCACCAAGAAGAAGCAGTCAAGAATGTGCATAAAGTCAGTCCACAGTCCAGCAGCATTAAACAACTTTTACTTTACTTCAACTTTAACTTTTTTTTTCAAAACATCCACAGGCTTGTATAGGCAACCGAAAGAAGATGGCAAAGGTCTAATTTTCCACATCACATTACAATCCACTTACCTATGGCCAATGAAAACGTGTAATTTGTTCCATATAGCCCCTTTAATTTACAGCACTGAACCAAAACAGTAACAGGCGGCATCTTAAAGATGAAGGTATTGGATTGTTTTATGTGAAAACGTTCTCATAAACGCACTGTCTCGCACCTGCCTAGCACTGCCTAGTTATGATACAGTGAAGTACTGAGTAATCAGTAAAGTCGTCTCTTTACTTTTTGAGTAAGTATCTGACTAGGTGCCCTTCCTCTGCAGGGCAAAGCTGGCCTAGCGGGCTCTAGCCATTAATATGCACCTTGTCAGCAGGCCAGTGACAGACTCGGCTACACTATCCATTGTTCCGCCACAATCAAATTAGCCCTGCTGATGAGGCCTGAGCTCTGTGACCTCCTCGGGCCCAGTAGCTTCACAGCCCCAGAAATGACAAAAGAAGATCTGAGAGTCTGGGTCTTCAGGGACGGCGGAGGCTCACATACTGATTTCTGATTATGTCTGCTCTCCTTTTATTTATATATTTACCCTCTGGAAGTAAATGAGATGAGGTGTTGACTGCAATATGTGAAACAGATGCCCCCAGCAAGCGCCATGTGAACTTGGCGTTGATGTCTAGCGAAGACAAAGGACTTGTATGATGTGCGTGCGTGTATTTTACAATTGTGTGGTACTTTTATTTAGTTCCTGCAACTGGCGTACATGTCACACCTCGACATTGGCAGTCAGCTCATCCCTCCCGGATCCCTCCAGACCATCCCTCCCCTCCCCTCCCCTCTCTCTCCCCTCACCTCTTGTCCACATTTGTCTGATTTAGTGTGATCAGATCTGAGAGCCAACGCCTGCTGCTGTTGTTAATGCACCGTGGGTTTCACATAATAGCAGCTCACTCTGCCTTTACTCTTACTCTGCTGTGTGTGTGGGGGGGGAGGACCATGAATCAGGTGGCAACTGGAGAAAAAAAAAGGAATTAGACATGCGGCATACCAGTGTTTACAGTCCCAATATACGCTGATGGAAGTAGCCCCTCGATGAATTTTTCGTATCCTCCAGTCCATTGGCCCCTGTCTGGACCCATCCTGTGTGCACCGAATCAACTGAAATATATATCGAGCAGATTTGTGAAACAAGACTTTATCGCCTGGGAGTTCTCCAAAAGCCTGGCTGACCTGTAGATTTGATATGGGTCAGTGAGGGTTCACCGGGAGAGCGGAGCATGGAGGAACATGGTAAAGAAATCACAATCAGATTGCACAATTACACTCCGGATGGCTGCAGATCGGGGCTGCGGCTTAACGGTCCCGGTGAAGGGGGGAAAAATGAGAGGAAGAGAGGAAGCAGGAAGTTCATGTCCTGTAATTTTCACACATGTTAAAAGTAATACCTTGACAGTTTGAATATTTTTTTTTCCTTTGCCAAAACTGTGGAGGAAATATTGTCAGCAGTCATACTTATTGGTAGTTAACTGGAAATCAGCTGGTTAGAGTTAATGTTCTGGATATACTTAAGATTTTTGTATTCTGAACCACTGAAAAACTTTACCATACATGGTTTATAATGACTGTAACAAGAGGCCAACAATCTGCCTGATGTTTAGCTATTATCATGGTGGCACATTATACATTAGAACACGTTATTAGAAATGTTTTATTCATATGAATGACTTTACTGGAGTATTTCCAATTTTTACTGCTCTGTACTTTCATTCCACTACATTTTGGATGGTTTTTACTCCACTACATTTATTGTTGCAAGTTACTTTGCAGATTTCAAGTGGCATCAGAGCCAGAGTAGCACATTTTTTAGAATAATGATTAAAAAAACAAAAAAACAAGCAGTATCAATGCAATATCACATCCAATAGTCGATCCATATTATACACTATATGCATACATTGAATTAATTAATCAATATTTATCATAAAGTATACTAGTACGTGGGCCCAGGAACACTTTGTAAAACAGTGCCACACTTTTTTTGGAATAGGGGTTGTATATAAATTGATTATAATTGCATCTAACAGAGATCCCACACTCGTCACAAGACAATTGATAGATTGCATATTTTTTCTCTTTTGAAGGACGATACAATGGCATGTTTGCTGACAGTCCAGACAACAGGGATTTTGCATAAAGGGCATCTGTTTTGCCACTTCAGTTTGCCAGCACAGTCACACAAATATGTCTAAAAAGTAATTAAATGATTTTTTTGAAAATAATCCAAGCTAATCCAAACACACTTTGAGGCCACTGGAAAATGATTCCTCGTCCTTTCTGCAAGACACAACGTTAACAATTAGCAGGATGAGACTTCTCAGACATACCTCGTGATTGCTGAGTTACTTCCTGTCGGATGTTTTTTAAGAGGCTAGTAATAATGCTGTTACTCACGAATCACACACTGGTAAGAACTGATTTGGTGTTTTGCAGATCGAGATGTGAAATGTGAGTATTTCAATGACTATGTGCAAATTGTTAGTGAGGAAAACTTTTACAGAAGGTCTCAGACTCTTAAAAAGGCATTCACTTTTAACTATTTCAACATCTGGGTGTTTTTAGACCTGCAGTTATACAATTTGTGTGGGAATTTAATTATGATAAATCCAACTTAATGTATTACAAATTAAAATAGAAAAAAAAAAAAAAAAAAAACTGGAGCAAAATTAATCCATGTACCCAAATCAAAACATTGGCAAACTCTGACACAAGATTATTTGGTATGGTCTGCAGACAGCTGTGAGACAGAGTCCATTGCTTCAATACTGTACTTTACTAAATGAAACTTTGTTGATCTTATTGTCCTCCTGAGGTTGTAATGAAGGCATGACGTCTCATGACGACTGGCAAGCTCATTAGGCGATGTGCTCATTTCAAACAGCCAACATAGGTCTACTTTGGGTTGGTCCTGCAACGCATCAAAAAGCCACAGTGCCTTGCGCACATTAGACAACACCTGGGGGCTAGCAGATACAACTACTAAACAAAGCTAAAACTGTCACCACAAACAGAGCATTATTCTTTTTTAAATGTATTTTAACTAGCTCTGCCAGTTTTCCGATGTTCCTGGACCTGATGTTTTTACACTTACAAGGCTTTCCTTCAGTCTTATGATCTATTTGGATATACAGTACATGGTTTGTTGTCCCAAAGTGGTGTTGCAACACATTCTGCTGTGGCCTGGTCAAGTTCCTCTGCCCTCTGTCTTTTTTGTCTCAGTCTTTTCTCTATTCTACTCCTCACTGTCTTAGCTCACTTTATCTCTCTTTTCTTCCCAGCAGCTGGCCTGAATACTGATGGAGCTCTCTCTGGATCTGATTAAAGCCCCGCTCGGCAGAATCAGACAGTAGACATAAATATCTGGGGGCATTTGAGAGAGAGACGAGTCGGTTAAAGAGTACCGAGCGTGGATCGGGTTTCTACCCCTGATGAAAATCGATGCGACTTGACCGGTCACAGACTGACTCAACATGTCAGCTCTAAAGAGACCAGCCATTATATCATTAGAACTAATTTCATCTTCCCCTTCTTGTGTCTCCATTGTTACTCAGTCATTTAGCGAAGATGTGCATCCATTGTCATTTTGTAACGGTCTTCAAACACCAACGCTGATTTGAATTACCAAAGTGGGTTTCTCTTTGTGGTGCTCGTGTGTGGAGATAATGGTTCTAAATTGTAAATAAAGTTAGGATTCAAAAGCTGTCGGTAGGTCAATATTCATGAAGGCTATCCATTTTTATTGAGTGTCCAAAAATGAGTGAGAAAAGAACCTGGTTTCCTTAACTACTTTTAGTTATTCAGGAGTCAGTTCATCCGAAGTGCAATCAGTGGTATCTAGCCATGCAGATAGTTTAAGTTTCATTTGCCTATTAGCTGTAATCACATAAAATTGTATGTCAGCATTAGGAGTCCTCCTTTATGATGTGTCTTTACAAATCTGCTGAAAACATTTACTAGCGATGGGAAAAACTCTTGAGTTAAAAGAAAGGACAAACTTGAGCCTGTTAGTTTAAATTTCGCACTAAATCTATACACTGTATTATTATTTAATGTACACTGCATGAACTACCAAACAAAGTGGGGTCTGAAGACGGCATTTTATCTGCCACCATTGACATACGATAGAAAGATGGACACTTCCTCCCACTGTACAAAAATTATTCAATCCTGGATACGAGTGCTGTCATCTTGCCCGTTGACGTCATTTGGAGCCAGATTCTGCACAGTAGTGATCAGGCATCATCAAGTTCGTGCCCACATACCTGCTAGACTCAATTACAGGCTGGGTTTAGCTGTCAATCATGATGTCAACCAAACTTAGGAGGAAAATGAACAGTTGGACATACAACAACGCAATAATAATGACCCAAAATAATCATCTTTGGGAAAAATGTATTGATGTGTACTTTTTTGTTTTGTTGGTTCCCATATTTTCCCAAGAACATGCACTGGGACGAGAGAATTTGAAGCTATTTAAGTTGGATTTTTCAACTTGAACAAAAAATTTGAAGAAATTAGATATCAGTCCATCCACACATTCAAACTGAATGTCCGTTGTGAGGCCCACAACACTCAAAAATGTAATGAATTTAAGAAATTAACAAAAAAAATCTCTTTCCAGAATCAGTGTCCCTAGTACTAGATGATCTACATCATTGTGAACAGTCTGTAAAGGGACTAGTTTTATGGCAGAAAGTAGTTCCGACAACACTGTTCAGTTTTACCTCAGTATCTCTTCTCATGTTATAGTTATGCCACTCTGCCCAACTTGCCCATCGAGTGTGTTCATCATATCAATTATATTCCACAATGTGTTTTCCTTATTCAGCCATTTGTGAAAACGCCACTGTTTCATGTTGTCATGGTGTCACTTCTCCCTCCCTGGCACAGTGACATGCAAAGCTCCGGCTCTTCAAGCAATGCTCAGATATCTCCACTAGAGGCTCCCTGTTGAGTGTAACGCACACACTCACTCCTCCAGTGGCCACACACACACTCTTTATTCACTCCCTCATGCTGTTCTCCTCAAACATACTCCTACAGAACAGGGGCCGGGGTGGATTGCTATTTGGCGTTGCAGGGCATTAGCCGCTGATGTCTTAACACTTGTAAATGAACCCTCCGCCCCTCCTAATCTGTCACTTTAATGCACTATAGATTTTATTTCAGCCTCTGTAGTATCACATTCTCAATAATAATCATCAAGCAGACGTTGTTGTCCCCTCCTGCAGAAATTAAATCTCGCCGCTGAGTGCACAACTAATAAAAGATGTTGCCCGAGGAAATAAAAAAATAAATATGATGAATCATAAGCAGCAGGGATTTGTATTCAGATGCGAAAGACAATTACACAAAGAGTTTGAATTTATCAGCCGCTTCGCCTCTCAAAGGCTCAATAACGGGCCACCACCGCCGGGCGCTGGGAGCTGCATGCTCTCACACTCACACTCACACACACGTGCACACACACACAGACACAGACACACACACACACACACACATATCTGACTTCATTTGACTTCATTTATCTCCTTGTCATCT